>BMAW01005663.1:605670-634213 GCA_019974015.1 Nephila pilipes | reverse complement strand
ATTTCCCGTCTAAAATATTTTCTAAAATCG
Organism: Nephila pilipes; assembly: GCA_019974015.1. NCBI lineage: Eukaryota > Metazoa > Arthropoda > Arachnida > Araneae > Nephilidae > Nephila > Nephila pilipes. The sequence continues at coordinate 634,183 of BMAW01005663.1, read as the reverse complement.
GGAAGAAAATGTAATTCGCCTGAAACCTGCATTATTTTCCGCTCTTTCAGTTGCACTTTTTCACATTCAAATAGACAAAGGTTTGAGGACGGTAGTACAAGTTCAATAGAATTAACATTACGACCACGAAATCAAAATGGCGGATAGACGGGAGCCTTAAGTGAACCGAAGTTATACATTATGAAAAGTCTCATTCTGAAAAGCATTAGCACCAGGATAAAAATCCCAAGGTAAAGCTTTTCTGTTATTGGAGGAAACAGAGTAAAACTACCACTGTAGTTACATAAAGTGCAGACTGCATGCTTTTACTTGTTAAAAATTGGACTCTGGCAGGCAATGAACTTTCTGAGACAAGCAGTTCCTATTTTTTGATATACATGATTTAAAAAAGTTTGTCCATACAAATAATACAAGTGAATGATGGTCGAGTTTATTGGCGCGAGAGCCAAATGTGGCTATGCTGTGCCAAACAAAGTAAATGTGTGAACAAGACGTTTGAAATAAGACGAGTGAGCGATAGTATTTTATTGGTGAAAGAACTTGACATAGCTAGCCATAATACGCCAAACAAGATACAGTTGCGATCTTGATGTGAGAAAAATTGAAGACATAAGAGAGAATGATAGTTTTTAAATGGCGCAATAGCCAAATGTGGCCCTACTACGCCAAAAAGTTGTCATTTAGGCGTGTGAAAAAACTGAAAAAAGGTAAAAATTGGTTGACAAGAAGGAGGGTCGAAAATGAGAAGGATCGCTAGGGTATCCCGGGGGCGCATCAACCGTGTCTACCAAAGACAGTAAACCCCATGGGAAAGAAAAAAGACCACTAGGGGGTCTCGGAGTTATGATGCCCGTACCTATATAAAGAAAGCAAGCCCTGATATAATATAGCTAAGCACCCAGAGGCAGGATGCTCGGTTCCAGGCACTCGGTACCCTTTTAGGCTTCTTACGACATGCGTGACCTACAATGGGACTATTTTTTCATACCCGGTTACCGCACGGGTACACACAATAGTATTGGATTCCATTATGTTGCAAATCTTTATAAATAAAGTTATGAACGCACAAAACTGGCAATTTCACAATAACTTGCATAAAATTTATTTTGCAAGTTCTCAACATTTTTTAAGCTTACGCATTCAATAAATTTTGGGTAAGTAATGCATTTAAGTTGGAGAAATGAAAAAGAATTCGAAAATATGTCACACTTGAAATAAGCCAAAAGAAGTGGTACTATAAGATTGTGAAATCTAAAGGATGATCTTGCAAAGTAGACAAAGGAGCAACAAGGTAAGGGAAAATAGCAAATTCTGTAAAAAATCCTTTACAAGCAAAATTTATGCAGCACCAAATGAACATAAATGATTTCAAAGGAAGGCCTTGCTGGTGTAGCAGATTTATGTGGAAAAAATTCTGTGCATGCAATATTTAATTACTAATGGACTGGGTAGGATTTTAAAACAAAGCATCTTTTCTAAACTTTGTGACCAATAATATTGATGAGTAAAAAATTCAGTCATAAATAATAAATACAAATGAAACACCATCAGTTTTCGATTCTTCTGTAAAAAGAACTGTAGATGAAATCGAGGGCCATTGCAACGGACCTCGTAATTTTGAACGGGAGGACTTTGGGCCCCGAACAGATTTAACGTGCATCACCCCGGCTACACGGCGGGTCTTTAGCGGCCAAGGATCGAACCCGCGACTGAACGAAAACCGCCGGCCACGAGTCCACGACCTTGACCACTAGGCTACCGCGGCCCCCAAAGTTTGAGGCATCACACTGGATAAAGAATGGCTTCATAAAATCAAGGCTGTATAAAATTGGATTTTAGACAGTTGATTTTGGCCTTTTAGTACGTTAGTCAGTGGAGCTGCTATTACAGAAAATTTGGGAATATATCTTCGATAATAGCCAGCTAACCATAAAAAGGCTCTAACTTGAGTCTTAGTCGTGAGTACAGGGAAATCTTTTTTTACTTGAACCCTTAATTCACCAGGTGTTCTTAGACCTTGGCCTACTAAAAGTCCAAGATACTTCATATAAGCTTAAGCAAACCGATGGATTTATGTGCAGCATAACAGCACTCGGCTTGAGAAAAATATCTTCCAAATGTTTTAAATGATCTTCTCAGGTCTGAAAATAAATAAATAAATGGGGACATCAGAGTCTTATTACTCGTTGAAGTCTTTAAATAAACTAGCCATAAGTAGACTAAAATCACAAGGTGCATTTTTCAGTCTAAAAAGAAGGCATGGTGACTTGAATATGCTGAAATTGGTTACAAATGCAGCATACCATTGAGCATTTTTATTTAATGTTATCTGCTAGTAAACTCTTGTAAGGTCCATAACTGATACATATTTAGCAGCAGATACTTTTTCTATCAACTCTTGTATATTAGACAGGGAGGTTTTTTTTTTTTGTTTGGGTGACTTTATTCAATACTAAGCCCTTTTCCTTGCTTGGAGCTTCAACCAATATTAGAAGAGAAGTAAAATAAAATTCTTGTGGAGCAATTATCTTAGTTTCAGCAATTTTTCTACTGAAGTTTTTTAAGCTTACAGATTGTTAGAGTGAAAGTTTATAGGATTAGGCACAAATTGGTCTCTTGGATTGTAGTTCAATGTAATTAATGTTCAGTCAAATTTGTACACCCAGGTTCAATTTAAAATGTGCTGGAATATTTTCTCAAATGGAGAAGTTGACAAAATTTATCTTTCTGTTTTTTAGATAGCTGAGAATTCAGCTGAATACCCTAGCACATTCCTGATAATTTGGAATCTTTAATTTCTAGTTCAAGTTTCGGGATTTCTTCATCCTATTTGTAAAAGTTTCTTTCCAGATTAAGTAAGTTAATGTTTTTATTTCTCTCTGAAATAAGGCTTCAGCTTATTCACATCATACACTTACATTTTATTATTATTTGGATGTATAAATATTTTATTGTTTGGATATCAAAATTCTCAGAAAGCTATTTTATTATTCTTCCCAGTCCAATCAAATTGATTGACAGTTTATTTGGTTTGAAGAAAGCAAAGATCAAAACTAGATCACATTCTTTAAATTTTCATTTAAAGAAGGACTGAGTAAGTAAAATTTGACCAAAAAGTTCTATTTTTACTTTTTTGTTCATTTAATAGTTGAAACTTTTACCTTTCCAACAATGTGTCAAACTTGTTCATTAAAAAAAAAAAAAAAAGTGTTGGAATTTTTCATTCTTTCTTAGAGCACTTCACAAATTGTTCACTTTTTAAAGAACCTGACTAACGTATGCAAACCTCTTTCGTGGTGTTGCACCCCTCATTTTATGCTTTACATATATTATTATCTCTGTTTAACTATTCTAATTTTCTTACGATTGAAGAATTGACAACAATAAAGTAAATTGCAATTGCTTTTTACAGTTTTAAACTTTACTGGTAAAAAAAAAGTTAGTTAACTTATTTAAAAAGCCACAAAGTAAGAGCGTATCAAAAAACAGTAAAAGTGTTGGAAAGTCAACTGTTGGTGATATTGAGACAATTATTGAATCGAATGATAATATTGGAACTGTAAAACTTCCATATTAAGCTATTTTCCCTTTCAGTATAATGAATATAATAAAAATATAGATTCTGGATACGAAATTATATGATTACATGTTTTGGATAAATGTTCTGCTTGCAAAAACTGCATTTGTGACCACCAAAACTTTAATTTTTTTTTTTACTTTTTCTTGCTTTAATGTATGAAGCATAAAAAAGTGCCATACTTTATACAGAAATTAAATTAATCCAGGCCATCACTGTGTGAAAAGTATTAAAGAACTGGACAAAAAAAACGCATTATCAACAGAAACGGAAACTATCCAAATATCAAAAAAATGCCAGAAAAAGAAAAGAAATTACAAAAAGGGAACTTGAAAATTATTATGAGGCTAAAGAAGATGATAATCCTTCATACAAAGCAGGATTTTATTAAATTTAACTTCCTAATCAAGAATAAAAGTATCAATGAAATCTTTAAACACAATTTTCTCAAAACATGGATTTTCCAGGATTATGTTCCTTTTTATCAATATCTATGAAACTTGAGAATTCAGTTTTTTACTGGCATGTTTATTGTTATATTATATACTTTAACACAAGAGTTTGATGATTTTGTGAGAATTATTATTTTATGCCATGAAATTGTACCAAAAAACGCTAATTTAGGAGTGATTATGAATAAATAATCAATAAGAAAAATTTCTATTTTTCTTTGTAAGAAAATGGCATTTTAAAATATGTAAAACATGTTATTCTAACTTCCATATAAATTTAATAATCCCATCTTCTCCAGTTTCTGAGTAAAAGGTAAATAAAGTTGGTGAAATTAACATGGGAGAGATAGAGCTTTCCTAGTCTTAAGATCATACCGCAATTTTTGTTTTCCCTCAGCTTCTTGCGTGTTATGTATGCAATTTCATAGCATTACATTATTCTATTCAATAAATCAAAACTATTGGAGATTACTCTGTTTTCTTTTTTATATTGTTCAGTTAAGTTCTCTTTAAGTAGCATCTTTTGTGTCCTTAAATTTCGACCATGAATGAGTTCCAAAGATTGAAACCAGTGCTATCTTGAATAACTGTCCTGCAAGCAAAGAAACAGATGAGGTAATATATTATCTTAGTCTGCTCCAGATTCTATGTTAAGTACTCAAAGTACTTGCTTCAAAGTCCTATGCCTCCTCCCTATAGGTTTGTTTTGGGGATATAGGAGACAGAACCACTCATAACTCACACTCTAAATTCCTCCAAAAATTCCATTGTAAGTGCATAGATGAATGATATTCCATAGTTAATTTTCTATATATATCTCTGGAATTCTGAGAAAACCCAAGGCAACCAAAAATTTGCAGCATTTACAATGGTTGTGGAGCACATATTTGGTGTTGGAATAAGCATAAGGATATTTAGATGATAAGCAAATCACAGTTATAATATATTTGTTCCCTAGAAAAACTGACAGACAAAGGCCCACGAGCATCAATGTTCAATTTAGTGAATATTTCAGAAATAATAGGGACAATTTTAAAGGGATCTTTTTATCTCTTGTTCAGTTTTTATTAAAATCGCACTAGAAGCAACACAAGGGCTATTGGCAGAATTCCCAAGGGGACCGAGCTCACATAAAACTGCAACCCCCCTGGGAAACAATCATCCCAACACTCAGCATTTATTGACAAAATAACATAAGATTTACATAATTTTGAAATAAAGGTTAAATAAAATGTACAAGGTATTTGCACAACAAAAAATATACATGACAGAAACACAAGAAATAAAAAAAATAACAGTTGAAATTTTCTTGCAGAAATAAGATGTACAACAGGTTAAATAGCACAATACAAAACCGTCCACACACGTTCTACACAATTCATAAACAAAAATGAAGTGTTAGGCAAAGGTATAAACATATATACAAGGCATACAATTATAGCTACACGGTAAGAGAAGATAAAAATTGAGAAATATAATAAAAGTTGAAACAATTAACAAATTTGCAGGGTAATTTTACGAGCCATAAGTATACAAGATTTAAGCTCAGAATACAAGTAGGGATTTTCACACACAGACCTCAGCCAAATAAGTTTCGCTTCAACAACAGGACATTTTAGATGAAAATCTCTATTAAAAGGGCAAGAGAAAACGTAGTTGTTAGCCTCTCCAATAGAGCCACAGAGACATAAATTTGTATTTTTTAAATTAAAATGATTTAAATAAGAAATGAAGGGACCATGACCAGTTAAGAAGCGTGTAATAAAACTAGAATTCGTATAAAAACTCAAATTTGGTCTAGGAATATATGCCTGAACTCAAATACCAATACTACAAGTTGACCACCAGACCTCCCAGTCAGAAAGAAGCTTATTTTTTTAAGTCATAACTATATGAGACTGAGGGGCAGGGGCATCTATTCTCTCACCATAAGTGACAGCCAGCTTTGAAAAGAAATCCGCAATTCCATTACAATAATCTCCGACGTGTACCCGAACCCAGTGTAAGTTGTAAAAATCAGAATAAGTAGTTAATTTTTTTTAATGGTATTGATAAAAGTCGATTTATTTCTGGTACTTTGCAGTAGCAATATAGATGATAAACTGTCAGAGTAAACAGATACTTTGAAGTTATGCGAGACGGCCCATAAAATGGCAAATCCGATTGCTGAAAGCTTGGCGTGAAAAACTTAATTACAAAAATTCAGTTTGAACATGTAGACTCTGTTTAGGACACCCAGGTGGAAGACACACACAGCGAACCCAGTTTTCTTGATCCGTCAGTGTAAATCTCCCACTCAGAGGGTCCTGAAGATTTGTTAAAAAAAAAGAATTCGTTTTTCAGGACAACAGCTCTCAGTGAGATATTTGAATCAAATGGGATATTATTAATCAGGTGAAAAAAGTTGAAATTACGCCTCCTCCAAATTTGATACTTAAGAAAATGAAATTTTATGGTCAGATGAATAGGGGGAATCCAGCAATCATCTGCAAAGCAGAAGTGGGAGACGTCCTATAGGCCTTGGTAATTTTTAAAAGGTAAAAGGTAATAGAGTTTAGCTTAGTAATTTGCAAGGAGTTTAGGTCACCACCCCAAACATCAGCAACATAGACAATAATAGATTCTATAACGCATAAGTACCATAGTTTATAATTTTTGAAATTGCAATCATTGAAGGATACCCTATTAAAATTTAATGAGAGATTATAAATTTTTCTTTAAGATAATCAATGTGGGGACACAGGAGAGCCGGGAGTCAATCAGAATACCTAAATATTTATAAAATTTACAAATTTTTACAGAGTAATTCTTTAGCTTAAAAATTGGGTCTTGACTGAAGACGCTGCTACCACGAACTCCTTTGTTGTGGATTGACGGGTTTCTAAACTCAACCGAGGCAGTTTCCACAATCATGATTTCCAGCCTTAGCCGTGCCAGATGCTCAGCAATAAGATCAATTAAAATATTAATTAAATATATATTATAATATATTAATTAAAATTAAATTTTTTAACTGGCATCTAACGAATATAAGTTATATACGCAATACATTCTATTTTTTTTTTGTGTGTTAATATAGTCATATTGTTTAGTTTATTTCTTATAACCCAATGTTCTTAGAAAAAAAATCCGATAATCGTTACAATAATATGATTGCGCTTGTTGGCTGCTTTATTGTTTTAATATTGGTCTTTAAATTTCATTTAACCATAATGTTGTGATTGAATTTGTTTTCAACGTTACACTTTTATGTTTCGTACAGAATATCTTTTTTTCAAATACAAAAAGAAAATGAGATTTTAATAACAAGTGTTTCAAAATTAAAAACACAATAAGGTAAAAAAAAAAAAAACTTTTCCCTCTTATCTTAAAACAAACTCATTAAACACAAAAATCTTTATAAAAACTATATTGGAACTAATTTATAACAAAGAAACCAGAATAACTAAAATGTATTGAATATTTAAATAAACATAAATGAAACATAATTAAAAAATGATCTTAGCAAAATTCTAAAATGTTTTATAAATATATTGATATAAAAAGGTTATATGAATGAATTTTGTGTATTTAATTTGAATGGAGGAACTTTAGATGATTTCGTAGAGCCGTGTTTTTGACCTGATTACATTAGATATTTGCTGTACAGAGAGTGATACACCTTTCACACAGGAATCACGAACATTTCGTTCTACTTCATCTATTGGTTTATATCTTATAATTCTTGAAAGGTCCTACTTTCTCCAGTGTTTTTGGCTGTCAGCACCAAACATGCGTATTTTTACAATAGGCGACTATTGCGCTCTTTAATTTTCCAGCCAGAGATAATATTTCTTTCAACATGCTATAAGAGTGCTGACTTCCCATGCAGACGACCGAGTTTTAATATCAAACCATACTCTAATTACTATACTTTAGTAATATACTATATTGAAACTTTCAAGTTCCCCGGTAGAACGTTTGTTTAAACATACATAACCTCAAAATTCTATTCGATGTCATTTACAACCTAGTAACACATGGATCAATAAGTTCCGAGACTAACCCAGAGATGGCGCTCGTAGTAAACCAGTAACCAGGTCTTTCTAGAGTACTAACCTTTGCTTGAAACGTGTCAAAATTTTAAGTCGATCGGACCAGAAACAGCTGAGTTATCGAGGTTGGAGTAAAGTCGTTTTGTAGTTTGTTTAAAAAATGGAAAAAAACCGAGTTTCCTGTTCTGATAAAACATTGTTTTTTAATGGGTAAAAACACCGTGCAAGCGAAACAATGGATTGAAAAATGTTACCCGGACTCTTGTCCATCAAAAGCAACGATTTGTTGGTGGTTTGCCGAGTTTAAACGTGGTCGTACCGACACAAATGACGCGGAACGCTCGGGTAGACCTGTGGAAGCCGTTACACCGGAAAATGTGAGTGAAGTGACAAAAATTATAATGAAAGATCGTAAAGTGAAGCTCCGTGAGATTGCTGAGATGACACAGATATCATATGGAAGTGTATTTACTGAAAAAGGGTTTTTGAAGTGAAGTGAAAAAGGTTTTTTCCAAGTGGGTGCCGCGATTGCTTTCGATGGAACAAAAACAGCAATGAGTTGATGATTCAGAAAGCTGTTTATCGCTATTTACTCGCAACAAAAAAGATTTCTTGCGGGGGAAAAAATTGGGGGGGGGGGGGGGGGGGGAAAAAAAAAAAATTTGGAAAAGCGTTGGAACGATTGTATCACCCTAAAAGGTGATTAACAAAAGGTGTTATGTTGATGAATAAAGAAAAAAATTTGCAAAAAAAATGTTGTTTTCAATGTTAGACTCGGGAGTTATTGATCGATGTGTTAAAATATATAGACCATAGAGCCGGTGCAAGTACCAAATCCTAAGGACAGCCTTTAATAATTAGATGCTTTATTGTAAAATTATTATTAGAAAAGATAATATGTCGATTTATTAAATAAGAGTATATAAATTTTTGAAAACAGATTGGAAAATGAAGATTCCTTAAATTTTTAAATAGAACAGACCAATCTATGTTGTCAAATGCACCCTGAATATTGATAAAAGTAACATCAATGTGTTTTGTAGATCTTGTGCGTTTGATACAAGAAACCAAGTGGAAAATTGCGTCAACACAGCGAAAATTTTCCTTGAAACCAAATTGGAGTGGATGAAGAATATTGTTTTGATGAATCCAGAAATTTAATCTATTGACAAAAACATGCTCAACAATTTTCCCCAAGGTTGGTAACAAATAGATTGGTCTGTACGAGTTAACAGATGACAGGTTCTTATCAGATTTAAGGAAGAGTTTCAATTTAGTGTCTTTTAAAATATTTGGAAAATTACACAGATAAATTCATAAATTTTACTAAAAGGTTAGGGAAATTAGAAAAATATTCTTGCAAATTCCATAATCCAAAAAATCAAGGCCTGGAGCCTTCCCTCCGCTAAGATTTTTAAAAACCAGAGATATCTCTTAAGTGGAAAAGCTCGGAGGTGGTGCAGAGTCTCCCCGGATCCCGGGAAAAGAAAACATATTAGAAATTCATATGTTTGCTTTTGGGAGTTATCAGATGAGCCAGGAATCATGACCTCAAGGAGTCCAAGAGTTCAGGGACTTTCCAAAGGCAACCCTGAACTTCAGGCCAAAGTTTTTACTATTGGTGGTGCAGAAGTGCTCCCAGACCTCATTTTCAGCAGCAAGAATTTTGCCTTTATATAAAGATCTTTCTTTTTTATATTTTAATTGTAAATTATCAATTTCTACAGGTTGAAATTTATTTTTAACTAAATATTTTAATTTCATTTTAAGAGCATTTAATTTATTTCTAAAAATTTTTAAATTGTTGCTCCACCAGGAGAAAACAGGAATAGCAAGAACCCTTCGTTTACGAAAAGATATGAAAGCGGATGAACGGACGGTTGAAATCAATAAATTAGCAAACTCCTCTAGCTGATCTGAATTTCGAATTGATTCAACAGTTTGAATGAGTTTGGGATATGATTTCTTAAAATTTTTCATAAATTTATTGATACCATATTTAGTTTTCAAATAAAATTCGGAATTATTTAAATCACATCGCAGATGAACACTCACAAACTGGTGATCACTCAGAGACTCCAGGTCCGAAATCTCCCACCTATCCACCAAATAAATAATGCTCTTAGATATCACAGATATATATGGGTTACCTTTACCTGAGTGAGCCACAAAAGTAGGACCCAATTCTGGAATATTTAAGAAGTTAAAATTATGATGTAACGCAAAATCGATCAGAGAATCCCCTTGGGTATCAGTAAAATCATAGCCCCAGATGAGTGACCTCGCATTGAAGTCCCCGGTCAGGAGACAACTATGATTTGAAATTTTATAAATAGAAAGTTCCTTTAACATGGTATCGAAATCATCATGAGGAGGAAAATATAAATTTATTACTAAAATAGAAAGTTTTTTAAATTTAAGTAAGACACCTATTGTATGAGGTTTTGTTAAAAAGTCGGGGTAAATTAATTTATTAAAACAAACAGTGAGACATTTATTTTTGAATGAGAAATATTGAATTGATCCAGGAGGAGAGTTTAAGGGGGTATAAAAATTAAGATAAGGGTCTTGGATTAGCAGAAGATCGGATCTGAGTTCCGAAGCAACCACAAAAGCCAGCATTAAAAATTAATAATTTCACTTATAAATTGAAACAAAATTACACTTCTCACAAAATTACTCGATATCATAAAATATATATATAACAATTACTTGATATCAATATTCTGTAAAATAATCAGTGATGATAACATGAGACCTCTATTAATACATATTTAAACTCATAATAATTTATTCTCAACATTAATAGGTTCTGAAAAGTTGTTCATACACTTTAAAATCTGCACTAAAAACAAAGTACCCTGAAATTAAATTCAAATATGAAGTCCTATATTTTTTCATATAATCTCTATGTATAATTCTAAATAAAACCAAACATTTATTTAAGATATCAATTGATTTCCTTTTCATATAAAAATGAAAGTAGGTAGAGAAATAAAAAGCCACAAAAGTCATTGCACACTTAAATATATTCAGAGAAATTCATAATTCTAATTATTGTCTGTCAGTTTATTTTCTTTTTTTTTTGCATTTTTATAGCATTTAAAAAATTGTTTGACTTTAATTTTTGCTTGTTTACTCAGCAATATTCTATTTATTGTTTAAAAATGAGTTGTAGTTGCAAAGAAACAACAAACAGCATACAAAAATTAATTATTTTCATTGTAATAGTGGTAAATCAGTTCAGAATATTGCCAAATTACTTAATTTATTCCATTCTACAGTGCAGTATGTGATAAAACACATTAAAGAAGAAAATCTGATCGAAAATAAGGTAAGAAAAAGGTTGCCCTGCAAAGTTAACAGAACGTTATTAGAGATTTATAATTATAAAATTTGTGAAAAATCCATATACGAGAGCTGTAATAGTTTCTGTAGAATTTAACAATTTTTTTTTTATTTCAGTTTTATTTGAAGCTTTTCAACGAGTTCTCAGAGCAGATGGATTAAATGGGCATTCTGCCCAAAGAAATTTTTTTTTTCTGTGAAAAACAGAAAGCTTAGGTTTTCATGCTTAAAATCAATGATTAATAAACCTGAAATATATTGCAATAATGTATTATTTGCAGATGAAAGCAAATTTAACTTTTTTGGTTCTGATGGACATACATTGTATGAAAAAAAAAAAAAAAAAAAAAAAAAATGGGGAGCTTAATCCCAAGAACTTAGTAGAAACAGTTAAGCATGGCAGTGGAGGAATCCTTGTGTTGGGTATATGTCAGACATCAATACTAGGTAATTTGGTATTTATTAATGGCATAATGAATCTTAATCTTAAGAGACAATTTAAAGTTATCAGCCCAAAATTTGCGTATTGGAAACAATCTTGTTTTTTTTTTTAAAAATCAAGATAACGATCCTAAGCACATGGCTCTCAATGTTTGCATCTTATGTCTCTATAATTGTAAACAAGTTTTAAAAACACCACTTCAATCGTCAGTTTAAACCCAATAAAACATATTTGGAGAGAACTGGAGATTAGAATACAAAAACACCAAATTAAAAAAAAAAAAAAAAAGCGAACTAAAAACAGTTATGATCCAAGAATGGAAAAACATTGACGCAGAAATTACAAAAGAACTGGATACACCTATTCCTGGAAGTTGAAAAGCTGTTGCGGATGCTAAAAGACATCCCATTAAATATTGATTTAATGAAAAATTAGAATATTTACTAATATGTAGAGATATTTCCAAAATGTACGAAGACTTTCGCAAGATAAATTTTTTGTTTCTTTTTGGTTATTGATTTCTTAAAAATAAAATTCTACTCTGTTTTAAAAATTAATTTTAATTAATGCATAGAGTCCTATTTCACTGATAATCATAAGTGCGAAAACACTTCTGGGTGCCATTGTATGTGAATATGATTCAAGTTTTAAAATAACATTAACTTCTTTCAAAATATTTTACTTAATTCAAGACACAACAAACTATGTTTTTTTCTTTGTCATAATACTATATTTTTGCATTGAGAACACTAATTCTGAAACATTAGGAGAAATTAGATACTTTCACAAGTTGTTCTTCATTTACTTAATATTTAAGACAATACAGATTTTAAATATCAATGCAATTTTTATTCACCTCTTCTTCTATAAACTAGTTTTAAATCAGAATATAAAGACTGAAACTAAAAGAAACTTTATATTTCCAATTCAACAAACAGATATAATAAGATTTCTTTCTTTTTATGATTAACTTATTTCATTTTCAAAACAAATCATAAATTAATTAATGAAGTTTTTTTTTTCTCATAGCATCATTAAAATAAATTAAATACAGCATTTAATATAAAATTTGAGATCTAATTTAAAGCACATATAAAGACATTTTTCAGGTACAAAAAGTACTTACCCCTAAATATTTAGGTTTTTATATTCATTAAGTATATCATATGGCATTCATGTAGCTTGGAATAATAAGTCATTTTGTATCAGGTTAACTAGTTTATTCATCTTGACGGAACACATAAATTTTATGAAAGCACCACATATTGGATACACAAAACAAACTATAACATCAGAAAGAAAAAAAAAAAAAAAAAAACTATAAAAATTATCATGCCAATCTTTCCAATGATTATATCACATCCTCTGGGCTCACTCAGTACTTAGTTCCTTTTATGAAAATGGTCCATCTATTAATCAACTAAATCACTTCATATGTGTGTGTTAGCTTGTGTCAAAAATTGTGACAAGTTAAAAACAATGATCATTTTTAAAAGAAAAACTATTCCAAAGGGAGATTTTCTTAGTGATGTAATTATATGTGCAAACAATATTGGATAGATGTACAAAATAATCATGCATGACTGGCTACAAAAAGTTTAGACAGTAAAAACAAGAGTTTGAATGTAACAATCTAGATTAGTTAGATTAGGATTGAAATTTTTTTTAAATTCAGGTATTGAAAAAATTAGATTTTGATGACTTCAAGTACTGTAAAAATTTTCTGTAATTATTTTTGTTAGCAAAAGTAAAATTTAAAATATTCATCTGTCCTTCAATATAAAATCCTGTGGGAGCGTTTATGCTGTGGCAGTGTTTCTGAGCAATTAAAGTTTTTTTTTGTGCTATTTCCACTGATGCAAGCTTTCTTCAAAAAAGTATAGCATATTATATACATTAAAAATGATTATTACAAATGATTTCCTAGCATTTTAATGCCTCAGCTACATACAGAAAACAAAATGCATTACCTGTAGTTGCCAACAAGGTGTCATGTGCAGCATGTTCTTTGTGTTCTTCTGGGCACATTGTCGGTCATTTTCAGTGTTGTTCTGACAGTTACAGTTTTCCCCATTCAATGGATTGCATGAGTCTCCATGACCGTTGCATTCACAGCTGCACAAATAATTATACATTAAATATTTGGAAGTGCTTACATATTTATAAATATATCACTTAATATATTAAAAAAACACTGAGATAAAAACAATTTTTCAATGGATAAAAAGTTAGATATATTTCTAAAGTAATTTCAAATTTTGAAAAAAAGTTTAATATTGCTATATTTTAAGGTATTTTTCCAAAAAGGTTTTTGAGTTTACAAAGAACATTCAGATAGGAAATATATTGACATGTGTTACTCTAAATTAAATTTCATGGAAAGAATTAATATGAATAATGTACTTCAGAAGTACTTTTAAAATCAAATACTAAATTTGCACATTTATTTTCTTTACCATGGCAAGTAGAAAATGATAGTTTTCAATTATCATAAAATAATGTTTCATTTGATTTCACTTTCAATCATTTTTTAAATTTTCTGTTTGGACAAACTTAAGATAATTTTTTTTATCAACACATGTAAAAAATTATCAGTTTTTTACTAGCCTACCCTAAACTTCACAAAAGAAATTATTTTAAAATTAAGAAGTTTTCACATGCAAGAGTATTACTATAGAAAATTGTTACATAATTTATGTGCTTTTATCCACAAGGCACATATTCCATTAAAATAAAAAATCAAGTATTTGATATTTTTCAAGAGAATCTTTTAACTTAATTTTTATTTCTGGCAACAAAATATCTCAAAGAAAAATTAGAAGAGAGAAAGGAGAACTTACGGACGACAACCGTCTTCCAGTTTATCCCCAGCCTTAAAGAATCCCCCAATACATTGATCACACCGTTTCCCTTCTGTATTATTCTTGCAGTCAATGCAAACAGCTTCTTCCAAAGGACCTTCAACTTGCCGCTCTCGCAACTCATTCACCTAAGAAAGAATAACATTAAAAATGTCATTAGTATGATCTAAAGCTAAGAACACTAATCAGCTTCCTGAACATTGATTATCCCATAGGATTATTAAAAATCGACCCCCCCCATCAAAGAATTGAAGAATCCCCAGCCAGTATTTCAACTCATTTGTAAATTTTCCCTCCTAGTAACAAATAAGTAACAATTTCACATTTTTGAGTTTATTTGTTCTAATTAACTTAAAAAACTATAATTAAGAACATCAAAAATAGAATGCGAGACATTCTTCTAAGAATTGACTTAATAAAAAGCAGCAACTAATAAAGCCATGACAGAATTTCATTAACCCTAGATAATTCAAATCAAAGATCCATTATGTAATCAATACCTTTATTTCATTTCAAAATATAAAAATAAAAATTAAAACGAGTCTTCAGTTTCATCACAATAAAAAAAGGAATCTAACATGAAATAATTTACTATTTCTAACAAGGAATAGTATACTTACATAAGATTGGTTGAAAGCCTGGCCTGAAGTGCTGTTGATAATGTCCAAACCAAAGCAAAGGTCACTATGAGTGTGGCAGTATTCATTACAAGAAATGCAACTTCCACCATTAACTGGATTCCCCACAAATAGAGGTTTACATTTCTGACATTGATTCCCCTTTAGAAATATGATGCACAAATTTCAACATAATAAAATAAAAATCCTAAGTGAAAACTTATGCTTCCACTTCAAAACTTTTAGAGATACTAAGAAAAAATATTAGATTATTAATATATTATATTAGATTAGAAAAATTATCTTGATTACTTTTACTACCTAACTATATGAACCATTTATGATAGGAGACTATTATAATTGTAAGAATAATTTGAATTTTAAATATTTTTTTGGAAAAATATTGATGACATTAAAAATTTATTTACATTAAAACTTAAAATTATGAACAAAAATGCACATAAAATGCCAAAAAATAATTTATCTAATCTACAATAATGATTATAAAAAAATTGTTTTTTTTTTTTTACTTCAAGGAGTTGAAGATATTTCAAACCACCCAACTGAGAATAATATTTAAATGTAGAAATCAATTACCACAGCTCCATACTGCTGTTTATATTACATGTGAAAAATAATTGAGTGTCAGAGAGAAATGATTGGAGATGGAATTTATTTTTTCCTATACATAAAAAGTTCTAAATACAATTATAATTTTTTAAATGAATAAGCAAGCCAATGATTAGTGAATAAATCAGTAATATTTTAATGGTTATAATGTATTATTTTGCTAGATCTGAGTAAAGTTGATATGTTTGATATTTAAGTCTTACATTTGTAAGCAGAAAACAGTAATTTTATATTTTATTCCAGTAATTAAAAAAAAATAATCCCAGAATAAAAAAAAATTATTTGACAGCAAAAATTTTCTTTCATTTTGAATCATAAAAGCGAATATAATATTGTAAAATCTACAAACTGACTAAAATACAAAATATTTCCATACATAATACTTTTCAATATGAATAACTGAAACTCTATTGGAAGCGAGAATATCAAAAAGAAAACATAGTTCTTTAAAAAAAATTTTAATGTGCATCTTCTCACACACATTTACTAGAAATTGGTAGCTCTCATGGTAAAAAAAAAACCTTGGTGAGCAACTATATATTTGAAATGAAAGTTTGATGGAAGTTTTTAACCCCTGAAAGTAAAGAGCCCCTGAAAAATAACTGAAATAAATGTAAATAAAAATTAAAACTAATATTTAATTAAAATGTTAAAAATTTCATCAAGGAATAATTTAACATATAGTAAACACAAAAGAAATCTTACAAATGTGTTGTTCTTGCATTCCAAACATTTATCCAGCTCATCTGGTCCAGGGCAATTGCTATGACCATTACATTTGCACATAATGGAGCAGTTCTGTCCTACAAAGCCAAAGTGGCATTCACACACATCTGGTTCAACACATGTGCCATTCACACAGCCTTGTTTGCAAGTAGGCAGACAATGTTTCCTATTCAGAGAATGGAAAATATAAAAGACAGAATGCAAAGTAAAAATTTTATTAATCAAAGAATAAAGAATAGTCAGATTTTAGAAAACTGAGGTTTGTGCACATTTCAAAAGAACATTTCTTGTTCTGAAGATGTTAAAACATAAAGATAGAATTTCCTCTTTATCATGCTAACAATTAAAAATAAAAATTGAGTCAAAACTAGCTAGAATATTTTATTACACACCTAGGAGAACATTTTCCTCAAAAATTAATAAAAAATTTTTCATTATTACTTTTCACTTGTAAAAAAATATAATACCAAGAGATTAAATTTTGACCATGTTTACAAATTACAGAATTCCAACTACATTCAAAAATAATTTTCAATCACTATATTTTTCATTTTATTTGCTGCAGGTCTTATTACTAAACTAAAAAATATTGCTCTATATATAGTTCTAAAGAAGACACTTTTGTTATAACGAAATAAAAATTTTAGATGCACAATAGAAAACTCCTATCTTTTTAAAAGTCAATATGTAAATATAAAATTAATGCTAGCACTCTTACCCCTTCATTTGATATCCAGGCTTACAATGACACTCAAATCCATCATATGTGTCTACACATTCCTCATGGGTTTTATCACAAGTGTCATGTCCATTTTTGCATTCGTTCTCAGGTGGCTGGATCAAATAAGTCCAAATTGGAGGACCTTTGGACATCTGGAACCATTTTACTGTTTCAACTGTAACAGAATAAAATATGCATGAATTCAAACTACAATTAAGAATTTTAGATTCTGTTCTTGATGCAAATTGACTTTAAACAGTTTAATAGATTTATTCATTAGATAAAAATTTTGATTTAGTGGGGTAATTCTACAAATGGAAAATTAATAAAAAAATATTTTTCCTGTAACTGTGCGTTGATTTATCAATCAACTAAATATTTAAAATTCTCCAAGAGCAACAGGTTGCTCTTGGAGAATTTTAAGACCAAGAGCTGTTTGTTGATAAAAAAAAATTAACAGTTAATCTGAACAGTTATTTGCAAAATTTGCTGAAATAAAATTAGGTATCAAAGATTAATAAGAACACAATAGAGGCAGAAGTTGTGTACACAAGACATTTATTTTCTCAAATCTCAATTACAAGTAAAATAGTCATTGAAAAGGAGATTACCAACAGCTAAATGATTGAATATTCTAATAAGAGTATAAGTAAAAATCAAAACTAATACATGATACATCCCAAATTAATAATGAAAAAAGTTTTCTGTTTTCTTCTTTGGTTTTAAATCATAAATGAGTATACTGTTTGAAGAACCTATAATAAAACTAATAAGAAACTTTAAATCCCATTCAAACACCACTGATAAGTACTATTTCTATTTATAAAAATACAAATTCCTCTCATTATAATACAGCTGAAATCTACTAAATTAAAAAAAAAAAAAAAAAAAAAAACATTAACAGGTTTATTTTTGAAGGGAATAAAAGTCATCAATTTTAAGGTATAATAAGTACTATCACACATTCTTCATAATTTTCATTATAAGATCAAACGAATACAGAAAAATCTAATTTTTCTGTTTTACCTCAAATATATGTCTATAATTCTTATAATTTTACTAAATAAATTACATGCCTACAAAACAATTAAAAATTTAAGCTTGAGAAATAATCAAATAATTAAAATATACTCCATTTCAAATTTGAAACTAACACAATTGAAAAAATTTGAAGATAAAAAGATTAATCTATAATGATGAAAAAAATCAAATTTTTATTAATCAGAGCATAAAAGTTATTTTAATCAGAAAAACTAGATGCTTACAAATGTATATGTTTCAGTAGAATGCATAAATTATTTAAATGAAATATATTATAACTATTCATAAGCAACCTTACAACAGTCTAAACATGTGTTTGCAAAATACAGTAACAGTGAGTAAATTTCTTCGCATTATCACAAAAATTTATCCTTTGATATTAATTTATTGAACAAAATTAAATTCATTAAGTGAGCATGTATCAAAGAGAAATGCTATAATTACTTGGTAATGGTACACCATTCAGAAGGATTTGATTTTCTCTACATATTCCCCCTGTGGGGCCCATGATGCCCCCATCCATGCAAAGGCCCCTTCCATCTACCTTGGGCCCTGAGAAGGCACACCATCCACAGTTGGCTTGGCCCAGGCAATGGGAAGCCTGGAAATGTTGCCAGCAAGGCACAGGGCACATAGTCTCATTTCCACGAACAACTAATCCGCATGTTCCATCTTCACAGCTCAGAAGTTCAAAACTTGGTGACATGCACTAAAATTAGGGAGAGAATAAAGTTGGTGTTGAAGAAAATTATGCAAATATCAACATACCCAGTAAATATTCATTTTAAAGAAAATTTAATTCACTTCATTTGTATTAATAACATATCATGTTTCATCTACAAATAAATTATGATGCTTATTTACAATGTTACAATTCCTTGCAATACTTCAACAAGATTGAACTTTCATGTTTTAAGTAAAAAATTAGTCCTAGTAAAATTTTAAATTCATAATATAATTAAAGACAAGTAAAAGAATTTTTTTTAAAAAATTCATTCATATATTTTTATAATTGTTTTCTTGTTTTATATATAGACTAATAAAAGAAAAAAATTGTTATGATATTTCACAAGATCATTTAAGCAAACCTAAATAAAATTCTGAAAGTATATACACTCAAGAGCCAAAACATTATGACCACCTGTCAATAACGAGTTGGCCCACCTTTGGCACGCAACACAGTTTCAACCCACCTTGTCATGGATGCCACAAGTCCTTGGTAGATGACCGGAGACAGATTATACCAGATGTTTAAGCAACGGTCACGCAAATCCGAGATATTGCGAATTGGTGGTCTTTGAACTCTGAGCTGCCATCCCATGACATCCCAAATGTGTTCTATCGTATTTGTTGTCATATCGCGGTAATGCTTTGGAATTATGTTTTCCGATATGACGTCATCTCACGCATCTGGCGGTGGAATCGGGAATTTGCATTCGACGGTAATTTTCAGTCACGTCATACAATGTTATTTTTCATTGGATGGCGGTTCTTAACTGTCGAGTTGATGGTGTCGAATGCAAATTCCGGAAGATATATAAAGGAGAGCTTATTGGAATGAGCGGGTGACTGACGGACTGACTGGCTGGCTTCTTGGATGTTTGGCTTGGATTGTGATGAGACTTTGGCTGATACTGTCTTGTAAATATGTTAATTAATGTTGTAAATAAAATAGTGAATTGAAATATTAGAGTTTGTCTTTATCTGTTGATGTGGCAATTATAAATTAAATTAAATTATCAAAGGCCTACTCTGAGGCAGGCCAACAGTATTGAGATCCGGTGAGTTAGGCGGCCAGGACATTAACTGGAATTCAGCATCATGTTCCTGGAACCACTCCAACACAATTTTAGCCTAGTGACACGGGACGTTGTCCTGTTGGAACATTCCCTTTCCAGCTGGAGAAACAGAGGCCATGTAAGGGTGCAACTGGTCCGCAATGATGTTCAGATACCCTGTAGTATTCATGGTCTGCTCTACCACAACCAAGGGTCCCAGAGATGCCCAAGAGAATGTCCTCCAAATCATAATACCGCCACCACCGGCCTGTGTATGACCTACTGTACATTGAGGGAACAACTGTTTGCCTGGAAGACGGCGTATCCTGATACTGCCATCGGCGTGATGAATGACAAACCATGATTAATCTGACCAGGCAACTCTCTCCCACTGATCCATAGACCAGTCGCGATGTTCCCGGGCCCAGTGCACGCTCAGTTGGTGATGACACTTGGTCAGCAAAGGCACACAAGTGGGATGTTTGCTGCGTAGCCCCATTTTCAACAGTGTTCGCTGAACAGTGCGCTCCGATACTATTCTACTTGGCCCTGCATTGTATTGGGCTGTAAGATGAGCCACTGTCTGGCTCCGGTTTTGCTTCACCATGCGAGATAGTCTCCGACGACCTTTTTCTTTGATAGCGTGTGGACGTCCAACACAATGTCGTCTACTGCTGGTTTCACCGTAATTCATCCACTTTGCATAAGTACTGACAACTGTAGATCGCGAACAACCCACGAGTCGTGCAGTTTCGGAAATACTTGTTCAGAGCCATTACAATCTGCCCTCTATCAAAGTCACTTAGATCCGCAGCCTTTCCCATAACACACAGAAGTAAGTGAAAGAATGATTCTTCAGACTCTCCAGCAGCAGTTAAATACCACTTCCACCTGATCATGTGCCTTTCACGTCAGCCAGGCAAGTTCATTGCAAAATGTAGGGGTGGTTATAATGTTTTGGCTCTTGAGTGTAGTTTAATAAGAAATAAAATAGTAAGCTTTAATAACGAATATTTCATTTATCCAATCAAAAATTTCATTTGATAAAAAATTGGTCACCAGCAAATACATTTGGCAACAATGTGCAGTAATTGAGATAAAAAAAAACATTTTTGAAGATCAAGCAAACAGTTTTCACTCACTGTCTGCAGTGTCTCGCTCCACACACATTGATGCCAGCCACCCTCTCCACCTTGGCTCAGTAGGCAGGATGTGCAGTCAGTGTGGGAAGAACAACCCACAGGGCACTTGGATGGTGGCATGGACTCAATTGTGAAAGATGGGGCAGACTGGATTTCTTTCATGACACAAACCCAGTTGTAGATGGGCATCTTATTCAGGGTGTGTCCAAAGCCTCCTGCATAAAATATAGTCAAAAAGGAAATTTGAAATTAGCCACAGAATATTATATTGGGAAGATAGAATATTTTTCATTAATGATTAATTTTTAAATTGGGTTGCAATGTGATGCATTCTGTTGTAGCATTTAATTATACAGATATTATTATAAACAAGAAGGATTAAAAGAATTAAGTTTCTATTTATTGGTTCAAATGAATTTACGTTACTGCAAAGCTACATAGCAAAGTTTTAGATGTACCTTATTATTTTCCATCATGGTAAAATGACTTAAAATGGTA
The DNA here is from genome assembly GCA_019974015.1 of Nephila pilipes. Taxonomy (NCBI): domain Eukaryota; kingdom Metazoa; phylum Arthropoda; class Arachnida; order Araneae; family Nephilidae; genus Nephila; species Nephila pilipes. The sequence continues at coordinate 612,316 of BMAW01005663.1, read as the reverse complement.
CAGTAAATTCATGACTAATGACTTATCTAGCATTTCACTTTTCAGACCTCCAGGCTAAACTCATATTGGGACTTTAAAATCCAATTACATTTAAAATGCAGCATTTGAATCAAGACAAATTGATTTATTATACATTCATATATGAAAATAACAAGGATTACATCTGAATTGGTATGTTATTTTTTTTTATAGTTGTGTTTCAAATGGAGCTAGATAATTAAAATATCTTTATACATATATAAAGAAATAAACATTTTGATTCTAAAATGAAATGATACAAAAGATAAAGATTTAGAAGTACATTACCCCAAAATCCCCATTGGAAAAGATGGTCAATAATATTATAGTCATTTAGTTTTATTATACGTTGTCTTCACTTATACCAAAGGAAATTGGAATAAAACTGAAGTTAATTTGATCACCAGTTCGATAAATCATGTAATAAAGTATGCATTTAAAATATTTCACATTTAAACCTTAGAAATTTTATACAATATATACTTATCATTAGCTGTGTATGGATTTCTCCACTAATTATGTAAAAGAACTATTGATATTAGAAAAAAAAAATATATAAAGAGGCAGATTTTTTTTTAGAAAAATGAAAGTGGAATGTTCCAGTGAAGAAGAAGTTTAAAGTCCCTTACCAGAGCGAAGAACTTGGCGTGTCCAAATGCACACCCCAAGGGCTCCACATTTCTTGCAATCTGTTGCTCCACAGAATCGAAGTGGACACAAGGAAGGATCGCTGACTATTTTACGAGGAATGTTGCAATCATTCTCGTCCTCGCAAGAAGAGCCCACAGGCACACAACGACCAGTTCGACAATTAGAACACCATTGGCAGGCCTTAAAAATAATTACAAATTAATTCCACTCAATTTTTAGATTGCTCTTCAAATAGTAAATCATTCCTAAATTTATTACTTTTAATATACTTGTACCTAAAAAAAAAATACACCGTTTTTTTTTTTTAAAAAAAAAAAAAAAAAAAAAAATTATACTCTTATTTTTGTTCAGTTCTTAACAGATTATCAATTGTTTAAAATAAAGAAATTTTAAACGTTTATCAAATTAAGATCATGTAAATCTAAATGCTTTAATTTAATTATTAAGTATTTTATTTTACTATAATTTTTACCTCAATTTCAATTCTCTTAAGAATTTTAATTTTTTGTTTTTATTAACATCACATTAGAAGCAACACGAGGGCTATTGGTGAAGGACCTCATAATTTTGAGCCATGGTCAAGTGATGAGGATGACACTTGAGCTGGTACCTTCTTTCCTAACTTCCACACCACGCCAATGGGAGGACTTTGGGCCCTGACAGATTTAACATGCATCAGCCTTTAGATTTTTAAAATTAATAAATACTTACATAAACTCATTAACACTGCAAATCTTATGGATGATTTATACCAGAAACACATCAAACAATGTTATTATAATAGAGACACTTATTTAAGCCCAAATAATACTACATACTTGAGTAAAAATTATGAAACAAATATAAAATTGATATGAAACTTGCAAACATATTAATAACAAAATTTTAGGAGGAGAAATTTGAAACAATTTTTTTTTAAAATTAAAATAATGGAGAAGAAACAGAAAGCAAAATATAAATAAAATAAAAAATAATAAACACTACAAATTTAAGATAAAATATTTGTAATTAAACTTGGCAGACTTAAATGAAAAAGATTAAAATCTAAGAATTTGAGTACAATGTACTTTACACTCAGGAGACAGTCAGCCTAAAAAAAAGCACAATTAATGAAAAAGGATGCTGTTATATTTTGTGTCTTTAATGTCACTGAATTCCAATTAGAAATGAAAGATGAGGATTGAATTTAAATAAGATAAATAGTCAACATACAACAGGGTAGTTTTAATTACTGAAAAATAATTAAGATACCTAGATAAAATTCATACCACATGTTATTTGATCCTTATGTACATAATGCTATAAATTACACCTAATAATGTTGATTTGTTTGGTTTCAGGATGTGTAGATGGAAGTAACCAGCAATATGTAGAAGATAAGAAATCAATCTATAATGAACATTGGAAGAAATGTACAGCTCTGAATGGTGACTAAGCAAAGAAGTCTTAAGAATAATTAATAAAAACTAAATTTCTATCTAAATTATTTTTTAGTAATAATTACAATTTCACGATATCCCAGGACAATAATTATAACTTTATGACACTGCAGGTTACTTCAATCTATTGCTTCCTGAAACCAAACTAATCAATATTAAATGCTGCAATTTATAATATTATATGTATAAGGATATATTAATATGCAAAATAAATTTTATCTAAATATCTCAGTTATTTCTTAAGAATAATTAAAACTTTACAATGCCCCCAGTATAAAATAATCATTTTTTTGTTCAACAAACTTGTCTAGCTGTTTTAAATGCAGGCCAAGATGCAACACAGTCAGTGCATGAAGTGTACTGATGGCAATCACGTTTTTCAATCCATTCTGCATTACAATGAACTGCCTGATGAAATCTTGACTGCTCCCTTGGATTGTAACACCTGGTGAAAGCAAATAAAATTTGAAATATTGCACCTCACAGAAGAAAAACAAATAATATTTTGATGCACAAAACAAAATATATTTACACACAAAATGCAACACCCTGAAGGAAGCATGCAAACAATGTGAAATTTACATAATCTGTTTGCAACAATGAACTATGCAAATCATTAGAATTGCAGCGTAGACGCACATCACGGGCGACCGTAGCGCCACTCTCAAGCGCTATATAAGGGGAGAACAGATTGGCGATTTGAAGTACGGTAATTGTTTTTTCGTCGTTTTTTTTTTTGCGTAAGCTGTTTACCTATGCCTCGTGTAAGCCATTGAGCGTCTTTTGACCAAAATTCTGAATTCGACCGAGGAAGAATAGTAGCCTAAAGGGATTGCGGATTATTATTCAGAGAAATTCGTCAACGTGTTGGACGAAACGAAGTAACTGTGATACAGATCTGTGATCGCTGGATGCAGGAGGGAACGACGGGGCCGATTGCATCCACTTCGTTGCATCACTGCCTGTGATAACAGGCAGATTGTGGGCATGGCAGTGACGGATCGCGCAGCTACATCACGAACCATAGCACAACAGATTCAGTCTGCTATGCATCATTCGGTGTCCGCTCGTACCATTCGACGCCGTTTGCAGCAGAGTGGAATGTCCTCAAGGTGTCCATTGCTTCGTTTACCCTTGACTCAGAACCACAAGTGTTCGCGCTGCCAATGGGGTGATGAACGGCAGACATGGACAACGGAATGGAACGACATTGTGTTTACTGACGAATACTGCTTCTGCCTGCAACATCACGATGGTCGGATTCGAGTTTGGAGACACCGTGGTGATAGGTTGTTGAACTGTTGCATTATGCATCACCACACTGGTCCTGAACCCGTTATCATGGTTTGGGGTGGTATTGGATTTCCCTCCTGCACCCTTCTAGTACGCATTACCGGTACACTGAACAGCCAGGGCTACATCTCTGAGGTGTTGGAGCCCATGGTCGTCCCATATCTTCAACGCTTGCCATCAGCCGTATTCCAACAGGATAATGCATGACCACACGTGGAACGCAATATTAAAGAGTTCTTCTTTACCCATCAGATTGAATTGCTTCCTTGGCCTGCTTGTTCTCCCGATCTATCTCCAATCAAAAATGTGTGGTCCATGCTTGCACAATGACTGGCCCGGGATACATCACCTGCTGCTACACTAGATCAACTTTGGCAACATATGGAAGCCACATGGACCGCTGTAGCCCAAGGATACATCCAAAGCCTCTTTGATTCTATGCTGAGGCATGTGGCAGCGGTTATAGTCAACAATGCCGGCTACACTAATTACTGATTTTGTCATCATCCTTACTTCACAAGAGGCTGTAATTTTAATCGTTTAATCTTTGCACAACATGTTATCTGACAAATAAATTTCGCTGGGATATCTCTGGTCCTTCTGGGTGTTGCATTTTGTGTGGCCAGCAGTGTAAAAATAAACCAGCATCGCTTTCCAGGTAAAAGCAAAAATCAACGTTTTACAGAAGGCAAGTTACAGTATTCTTAAAACAGTTTAGATAGATTGGAAGATGCAGATAATTAAAGGTGAGTCTCAAGTTGAATCTTCTAATTTGAATACCTCTAGATTATCTGTAAGCAATGATTTTGCTTATTGTAATGTAAAACTACCATCTATTAATTTATTTGAATTTTCAGAACAGTATGTTGATTGGTTACAATTTAAATCTCAAATTGTAACACTAATTGATGATAATACTTGTTTATCAGAATCTCAAAAATTGTATCATTTAAAGGCAATGCAAAACAGTTGCAAACAGTTAATGATTCATACACATCTTTATTCAAAGCCTTAACACAAAGATATAAAAACAAAATATTAATCGTAAATAATCACATTGCTGAACTGTTGAATCCTAAAATAATAAAATTTGGGTCTGCATTTCACCTTAAAAATTTAATGGAACCCATTCAGAGTCAGCTTAGAACTTTAAAACAATTAAAATTAGTTCCTAGCACTTTGTGTGAATCTATGCTAATTTTTGTAATAATTCAAAGTCTAGACAATGAATCTTGTAAACAATTTGAAATGGAATTACTTTCCAACGATATGCCTGAATGGGATAAATTTTTAGACTTTTTAATTAAAAGAAGCCAAGCTTTAAAAAAAGTGCACAGATATTCCTAGTTGAAACAAAAGAACAAAAATCCTCCTAAATTCAAAACGTTTGTAGTAAAAAGTATTACAAAAAAACTGCCCTCTATGTTTATCAGAACTATACCCAATTTTTAAAAGTAAAAAATTTCATACATCTATTCAAGATAAAAACAATAGAGTGAGATATCTTAATCTGTGTTTTAATTGTCTTGCTCATCACTTTATTAAAAACTGTTTAAAACTAAACAAAAAAATATAAGTGGTGCAATGCAAACCATAATTCACTTCTTTGCAACACAAGTTAACCTCGATTAGAATCAAACAAAAAAACCCGGGTATTTCCTGTTCCCTCCCTGCAAAGCTAATCTAGGATTATTTATGACCCAAATCCTACTATGATGCCTACAAATAATTCACCACATGTAATATATACTTCAACCACAGCATGTTTATACACTGCAGTTAAGGACAAACCATTTTTGCTTTCCTCCACCAAGGCCAAAAGTCAAAGTGAAGGAGGCAGCTGGCTTCAATCAAATACAATTTTAGACAGCGGGAGTCAACAGTGCCTATGTAGCTTTGAAGCTGTGGTTGCAAAGAGAAAATATAAATTCAAAAATTGCGAGTGTTAACCGTGCTTGTGTTCCAATAAGAAAAAGAGTGATCACCGAAATTTCAAATGAAAGTGGGTCATTTAAAAGAAAACTTAGCTTTCTCTTGGTGCCCAAAATAAATGGATGTGTTAACCATTTGATATAACAAAAATAAATTTGGCTAAAAATATAATTTATGCAGAAGCGGAATTTAACATTCCCAAATGTATCGACATTCTTCATGGAGGGGAAATGTTTTACAAATTATTAAAAGTAAACAAATAAAATTACATGACAATTCAATAATATTGCAGAACTCTGTGTTCGGTTATACTGTTACAGGTTCCATTCAAAACAAGCAATCAAAATACTATTATTGCAATTTCATCCAAGATCAAGCTGATAGCAGTTTAACAAAATTTTGGAAACTAGAATCATTAAGCATTAAAAAGAAATCGAACTGTGATCAAGAGGACCAAGCCATTTAACATCTTAAAACTTCAGTATGTTTCAATAGTGGGCATTATGAAGTTTGTTTACCCTGCAAAAAAGATAAGCCAACTGATAGAGCAGTATTCTATTTACTGTACTGAGCAATCTTTCATCAAGAAAGTCTAACTACAAAGATGCGCATTTTTTTCGATGCAAGTTTCCATGAAGATGGACAATAAGCTCTTAATGACTGTATACAGATAGGTGTGAATTTAAATCCAAACATATTTCACTTAATCATTTCCTTCGGTTTGAACATGATTGCTATTATTGCTGATGCAGAATGTGCATTCATATGAATTTCATAGTGTGAGGACAAAGATGCAGTTAGATTTTTGTTTCCAGAACTTAGATCAAATCAAAACAAGTTTCAAGCTTATTGATTTAAGCATGTGATGTTGGGAGTGAATGCGAGTTCTTTCTTACTCTCTACAACGATTAAGCATCATATCGAGAAATACCGTCAGCAGTATCCAGCAGCAACTGAAATGCTCGACACTTATCTCTACCTCGATGATATAACATGTCAATTGAAAAGTCCCCGGCCTACCATAGTAAAACACATTTTTTGGGCAAAGTTACTTTTTTTTATTCAACATAATTCCCTTCAAGGGAGATACACTGATTATAGTGACCCTCCAACTTTTCGATACCATTTTTGTAGTACGATTTGTCATTTGCTTCAAAATAGGCTTCATTTTCGGCGATCACCTCTTCATTCGACGAAAATTTCTTCCCAGCGAGCATTCTTTTGAGACCTGAGAACAGGAAATAGTCGCTGGGGGTCAGATCTGGAGAATACGGTGGATGAGGAAGCAATTCGATTCTTAGATTTTTGCCATC
>BMAW01005663.1:573570-605660 GCA_019974015.1 Nephila pilipes | reverse complement strand
GCTGTTGATGGTCCTTCCTTTTTCAAGGTAGTCAATGAAAATTATTCTATGCGCATCCCAAAATACAGACACCAAAACCTTGCCAGCCGACTGTTGCGTTTTCCCACACTTTGGAGCCGGTTCATCGTGTGCAGTTCACTCGGATGACTGTCGATTGGACTTCGGAGTGAAATGATGGAGCCATGTTTCATCCATTGTCACATATCGACGCAAAAACTCGGGTTTATTACGCTGGATCATCTTCAAACACTGCTCTGAATCATCAACTCGTCGTTGTTTTTGGTCAAAAGTGAGCTCGCGCGGCACCCACTTTGCACAGAGCTTTCTCATACCCAAATATTCGAGAATGATATGATGTACACGTTCAGTTGATATCTTTAGAGTGTCTGCTATTTCATTCAATTTCAATTTACGGTCATTCAAAATGATTTTGTGGATTTTTTTAATGTTTTCGTTGGTAACAACCTCTTTTGGGCGTCCACCGTCTTCGGTGCTCATTTCACCACGTCTAAACTTAGCATACCAATCCTTGATGGTTGATTTTCCTGGGGCAGTGTCCGGAAACTCGGCATAAATCCGAGTTTTTGCTTCAACTATATTTTTCCCTTTAAAAAGCAATATTTTATCAACACGTGAAATTCCTTTTTATCTGTTTTTTTCACAACAAAAGTTGCTTCCCTCAAAATGCTATAATTCACAAACTAATGATCCGACAGCTGTCAAATTTATACACGCATCTTTTGAGGGTTAGGGCTAACTAAAAAACATATGGATTTAATTCTAGTAGCGCCATCTATGTGTCAGGCCGGGGACTTTTCAATTGACCTGTTAATTAATGGTGCTAATGACATATCCCAAGTTTTAAAAATATCAAAAGATGCCAATGCCATCATGAAAAATGCTTACATGAAATTACACAAATGGAATTCAAATGATCAAACCTTAATGAAAACATGGGAATATGAAGGCCTTGAGACACATCCTTGTTTTTCGGAAAACAATTCTCAAATCCAATTATCAAAATTTTTTGGGATACCATGGAATGTCATCCCCGACTATTTCACAATTGATGTGAAAGGACTGCTAGAATTGGATACATCAAAACCTATCGCAAAAAAAATTGCAGTATAATGAACTGGTAAAATATACAATACAGTTGGATTTTTGTTGCCTTACACAATTAGGCTCAAATGCTTGTTACAAGAACTTTGGCTAAGTAAGTTTTCCTGGGATGTTGAGCTAACACCAGATATTTATACAACATGGTCACAATGGTGGTTAGAACTTCCTATTTTGTCAGAACTAAAGATTCCACAAATTATCCTTGATTCCAATGCTGGAGATTCTAGTGAAGTCCGAATCCATACCTTCTCTGATGCTAGCCAATGAGGACATGGAGCTGCCAACTTTTTGACAGTTAAGCAGAAGGATAGAATTAGCATTAATCTTGTAACATCTAAGAGCTGTGTTGCACCTCTGAAAAAGTTACCTCTGCCCAAGTTGAAACTGATGGAAGTTCTACTTGCTGCACTCTTAACAAAGGAAGTTAAGAAAATAATAGATCAGAAAAGTCCAATTACAGCCTTTTTTTGGACGGACTCTCAGATCACTTTATATTGTATCAAAGGTCCCAGTCATTAAAGGAAACCTTTTATGGTAAACAGAGTTTGTGAAATCCAATCTATCACTGATACGAATTTGTAATTCCACTGTTCAGGTAAGGATTATCCAGCAGATCTCTTTACAAGAGGAATCAGAGTCGAGGCTCTTTCAACCGACTCCAAAAGGTGGAATGGACCCTTATTTCTGAGTCAAACCAACTTCCTGACCTATTGACTACATAAAGTGATCCCATAAAGGTTGTATTCAACAGAAATGAAAAAAAGAACTCAAACCCAGATTATGACATTTCCCTTGACAGTGACAATGACTCAAAATGATTTTCTTTGAGAATACAATCTTTCAAATAGTTATGCAAAATTAATTCAAGTTATAAGTTTCCTTTACAGGTTCATACATACTGCATTGTATTGGAAGCGTGATTCGCTAAATAATTTGCAAGAACGTCACAAGTGGAAATTTAACAAAAATGTTTCTGTGGGAGCCTTAGTAATAATAAAAGATGAAAATCTTCCCAATACAAAATGGAGTAAAGGTAGAACAACAGAAGTATTTCTTGGCACAGATGGTAAGGTCCAAGTTGTGAATCTGCGTGTGCCAAACAGAAATGTATTGAGGAACACAATTAGAAACCTTTGTAAATTATCTATATGAATATTTTGAATTGTAATTATTGTTTATGTATAATTCAACTTTAATCATATTTATGTATTGTTAAATGTATTGTGTATTTAAGTATTGTTAAATGTATTGTGTATTTAAGTACTGTTAAATGTACTGTGTATTTAAGTATTGTAAATGTGTTATGTACATGTATTGAAATTTCATTTCAATGCCAGGGACTGTATAGACCCATGTGAGAGATGGTGCTAAAGTTTTTGTTTGAATAGACAAGTTTCAAATAACTCAAAATCTACCTTTACACCATTTCAATACAGATACTAATGAAAGATAGAAAACAATGCTATACTTATATCAAATTACAAGCAAATAACATCAAATTGGAATAGAGTAATGTACTCTTATCAATATAGTGAACTAGAGCTCCCCCCAATACTTTAAAATTACTATGCTTTCAATAACTCAAATAAAATCTTTACAACTTTGCCATTTATAATCATACTATAATCCCTCAACCTGTCATAATTATATTAAGGATTTTTATATGCACATACAGACTATTTCAAATTGTTATGAGATACAATTTCATTGAACAATGAAGTACAATTATTATTGATTTCGGCCATTAATTAAGGAAAATTATTAAAAGGGTAGAAAATAATATACTTACTGACTCTGTGAATGTTTGTCTTGGGAAAAACAAAAAGTCTGATTGCCTCCATTTCCAGACAAAGAGCAATAGGCACATCCTGTTTGCTGCATGCAAGCCACACGATTGGTTGAGAAGAGGAGGCAGATGTCTGCTGGAAGGATTAGATGATGTAGTTCACCCTCAACACCTCCAAAGAAAAAAAATTCACCATTTGCAGTAGCAGTTGCTCCTCCCACAAAGGGCTCAGGCCATTTTCCAGCTACCTCGATGGCTAGATGATTAATTGAACATACATTTTTGTCATCAAAATTGGCACTTTAAAAAAAGTTCTATTTATTTTTAAAGATATGAATATATATATAAAATAACTTTAGATAGGCATATATATTATAAATAAGTGTGTGTGTAATTAGCAAGTTATAATATTACTTGCTAATACTCTTCTTAATGGAAAGGGCAACACTATATTAGAGTAAAACATGATGAAATAGTAAAAGTTTATACGATCTGTCATTAAATAACATTTTACCCCCCCCCCCCCAAAGGATAAAACATTTTGTTACTGCTTCTCAAATGATAATAAAATCAAATAATCATTAGAATCTATAGGAAAAACCATAAAATAACATTTACCTTCATCTGTCAAAGGAATCCATAAGTTACAGGAGAACATATATGCAAAGGGTCGGACTGAGTCATCTGCACTGTTGGATCCTCTCCCACCCAAAACCATCATGAAGTTATCAGTAACTATTGCAGTGTGGAAATACCTAGGAGTAGGCTTTAAAGAACAGAAATATGGATACTTAACACAGAAACTATTTTAATAAAAATTATGAGTTGAAAATACTAATATTTGACTACAAAGAAGGTTCCTGAATGTATGATATATGGATATGCCATATATTTACAATATATAACAGCAATGAAAAATTTCATAATTATAAAATGAATTAATAATTGGATACTTCTTGCAAATTTTTTTTTGAAGACACACAGCATGTTATTTATCTTTCAAATATACTTTATGGTAAAATATAATGTGGTATACTTCAGGCAAAATAAAATTCCTTCCTTTTGAGAGAAATATATCACTGAATAATTTACTGAAAAAATAAATAAAGTCAATATATTTTAAAAATTTTTGCAATCACAAAACAATAAATTTCAAAAATTTTTGAATCACAAAACAATACATTTCAAAAATTTTTGAATCACAAAACAATACATTTGAGGTTATTAAGTTACAAATATAATGCTACACAAAAATCTTGGAATGCAAATTTAAGAATTGCAATGAGATTAAGTGGAGATATGAGATACAGATCATATAAGATTTTTCATATTGTAACACCAAGGTCAATAAATTAGGGAAGCACCAAATGCTTGATTTACTTTAGCCTAAATGAGTTTTTTAAAAAAAAATATGCAGAAAGAACAAAAACATTTATGAAAAATTTAACTTAAGAAATATTTGAATGTTTATTTACCCTTGTTTGCAACTTGTTCACTTTTTTATCAGGTGGCAAACGGAACCATTGACTAGAAGGATAATGGAAGGTGTAGAGATAGTTGCACGGTGCTACACGATCCGTGCCATATGTTACACCACCAAAGACATAAATGCTTTCAGTTCCAGCATGATAAACACTGCTGTGTCCATAAATACCTATTTTTAAAATTCCATTAATAATATGAGACATTGAGTAATTACATAATATTATATAAAAATTAGGCCTAATCAATGGGACAGATAGAAAATTAATTAGTCTAAAAATTTACAAAGTGTATACCATATTCACTTCTACAAAGTAAGAAAGTTTAACAAAATTACACAAGCCTTTGAATTCATACATACAGTGCAGAAATTGTTATTTTAACTCTTTTAATTGGTTAAATTATTATTGACTTATTTAATGGCACATGATAATTACATTTAAAATAGTATGGGTACAAATCAGCTAATAAATATCGCATATTCTTGAACAGACAAAAAAAAAAAAATTTCATAATGGGTAATATCAAACTAAGATTTATCAAATTTTTCTTACCTGTTATTTAATATTACAACACAAAACCTTGGGATTTATAAATGTAAAAATAATTAGAATATTAAGAGTAATTTAAATGCATCATGTTTACAGTTTATGTAAAATTGCATAATATTAAAAAAAAAAAAAAAAAAAAACTATTTTTAGAATTACAAATGAAGTTCTAAGATGGAGACACTATATAAAAGAAAAAAAAAGCTTGATTTTTACACATGTAAGGCAGGTAAAGAGATAAATCAACATTCTACGTTTGGGTTGGCTACCATTGATTTTCAAAATGCTTAAGAAATTACCATAGAAATAAATAAATAAATAATAAAAAAAAAAACTGCTATAATATTACTAGTAATTAAAACAATATGAAATACTAAAATACATAACTAATTTATATACCAAAACTTATATTGCATTAACAAAAAAAATTATATTCTTGTTGTAATAGAAATGCAATCACTTGTAACAAAAAATTATTATTAATATAGAGACAATTACAGATTGAAGTAGCCATATATTTTTATATAGAAACAACTGTGCACATTTTTTACATATCCCAAAATGATGTAAATTACTAATATACACAGAAATTATAATTTTCAGTGCAATGTAATCTAATACCCTGATGTTACAAATGAATAGAAAAGCAAGGATAATGTTTCTACTCATATCCTTGCTATTATGAAACAAACATAACAGTAGAAATATTAAATATTAAGTCTTACCAAGAGGTTGAGAGCCAGTGCAGTTAATGAAGTGCCATTGCTTGTCTTCAATATCAAATTCCATGACTCTTTCAAAGAATCCATAAGCAGGAGAAAATCCTCCAATGAGAATGAGTCTATTTTCAGAAACAGGGGTGAGGGTAGAGCCCGCAAGTGCCAAGTTACCTTTCAACATCTGTAAGAAAAATGATGCCAAAATGCAAGGATAATTGTGCAAATAAAACTAATATCTAAATTTGATTTCATTTAAAGTCACATTAGAGCAACAAAATGAGCTTTCAAGAAGAAATAAGAATTTCAAATCTCATTTAGGTGACAGGCATCTGAGTTGATACTTCAATGCCACATAAATCAATATGAGGATTTTGAACTCAGTTATATTGTGTATGCAGCAAGTCTCATTTAGAGTATTGTCAGTCTGAATGTCAAATATGATCAGGTCTCAAGCCTTCAACCTGCCCATCATGAAGCTCATAAGCTTAAGAAATAACATGACCTAAAATCACACATGCAAGTGCAAAAATACCACCTTAGCATACATCATACTTTATTGGTCCAGAATACCAAATTATGAATTTCAATTAGCAGTATTATATATCTATATATATAATTACTTTACATGACTGTTGAGACACGAAATTGTATATATTGTATTTTCTTTGAAAAATTATTGTATTTTCGTGTTTGCAATAATTAAAAATACATATTTCTGACAAAATAAAACTAAAGAATCCCAAAATAGATATTCCTAATTATTTGTTAAAGATTTAGAAAGCTGAATAACTAGAATCATTAAGAATGGGATAAATATTATTATATAATGAAAGGTAATTTGGTTTGCAGATCATTCATTTAGGAATAAACAAATTTAGCAATAAATCCAATTTAATATGACATACTTATGAATGTGTTCAATGAAAACTTCAATGTAAGATGTTAGTAAACTATCATATATAAAAAAGAATTTTCAGTTGCATGTAAAAGATAAGCAAAGAGCTGCTAAATTAAATTCATATTTATGGGAATAAATTTTTCAATTCCTATCATTAGATATATTTACAGGAACCATTTTTTAAGCTTTCGATAAAGATGCAAAATATTTACAAGTATATAAGCACCCAGAGCAGTTAACACATCTGCTTATCAACATACATATATATGCCCATGGCAGTTAAGAAGTTAATATATGGCTATGTGACACAATAAGGATAGAAAACATACAAATAGCAGAGAGGAGCTTATGAAAAATAAAGAATAATTTAATTTTATTATTTTATAAAAAATAATTTTAATTTTTTATAAGTTATAAATTTCACCAATTTGTGAATTTTAAGTGATGTAATAATACTTCTAAAATGGAAGATTAAAATACAATATAGAAAAATTACTAACTGGAAGTTCTGGCAACTGCTTCCATCCTACATTTACAGTGAACATCCAGAAATCACCTAGCAAGAGACGTTCTCCAATTCCAACACGCTCACTAATGCCTCCAAAGATATACATAGAGCCATTGATAGAAGCAGCAGCATGGAAGTGTCGAGGAGGTGGGTTATACATGGACACAAGCTGTTATGTCAAAATATTTACAGGTGAGACAACAATGAATTCAATCAGATAATGATGTTGCTGATTGAATTCATTATCATATAAAATTAATAGAGGAATACTCTGTAATAGTGCTCATATTAAAACGTTTTTCTGAATTTCACTTGGTGTGTGTGTGTGTGTGTCATCAAATTTTCGATCGTTAATTTAACCAACTTCCCATCAAGCTAGAGCTTTGAAATTTTGGGAATCGTTCGTACTCGCCTAACAATGCAATATTTAGACATTTGCGACAAGTTTTAACTCATATTTTCTTTAATAATGTGGTTTTTCCCCCACACAATTGGGACCGTTTTAAAAATTGGCCACAAACTTGGCCGGTGTTTTTTTTTTTTTTTTTGGCTGAGCGTTAAATCCGTGAAACGAAACAGGGTAGCCACATTTGGCAAAATACTGCCAAATAATTCTTGTCGCCAAGGGTGGTTGGGTTAAACTGCATTCCAACTATTAATTTACCGGATGAATTAATTAATTTTAGTTAGTTTTTACATATTTCACTTGGCGTGTGTCTGTCTGTGTGCGTATCAGTGTGTCATCAAATTTTCTATCATTAATTTAACCAACTTCCCATCAAGTTAGAGCTCTGAAATTTTGGGAACCGTTCTTACTTGCCTAACAATGCAATATTTAGATATTTGCGACCAGTTTTAACTAATATTTCAATAATTCTTTTTAATAAACTTTGCCACCATAAAAACGTTGTTTTTAAAAATGTTGGTTTTTATCTCGAATGATTAATTGTTTTATAATTAATACTAGAAAGGAATGATGATAGAAAGGTTGGATATTGACCACTGAATGCATTCCTCTATTAATTGTATATAGGAAAACTAAGTTATTTGTAATAATTTATGCATATTTTTATAATGAAGTAATCACAAAATTTTAAAGATGCATTTATATACTTTGTTTTATAAAAATCTAATGATTACATATACAAAATTTCCATCTGTTAAAAAAAATAATTCAATGTATATTTTAATCACATTAGAAGGATATAAGAATAGAATCAACATAAGCTTTAAATGATTCAGCAACTTCAAAATGAATATCTATGATTTAATAAAGTTTTAATTGCAATTTAAAATTAGAAACAATAATTTTATGTTTGATCTAAACATGAATATATATTGATGAAAATAAAAAAAAATTTTCCCTCATAAAATTTCACGGTCATGGTCATCATGGTTGCATTTATGACATTGTAGGTTCTATTCTTGAAAATGATATTTTGAGATGTTATCTCACCGCTCCCTTTTTTTCCTATATGTTGTTACTAATAGTATTAAACTAGGTCAAATACACTATTGTTTCTTCATAACGTAGAAAATAGTTACTGACAAAAAATTATTTTGAATGGTACATATATTCCTTAATAACTGGAAAAAAAAAGTACAGTTAAAAATAGTTTAACAGCTAATGAATTGTGCATTTAAATTTTATAAGCTAAAATTTATTTCTTCATTTATTTTTGCATAAATACTAAGAGACAAATTAATATTGACTCCCATAAAATAGGATTATTAAACCTTTGATGTTCATGAACGAGCTCAGCTTGAATATCATATAATAATGCACATACAAGTTCCCTTCATCCAAAGTATTTTGACCCAAGTAGTTGCAGCCAAGCCCTATTTGCATGAAATTTTCCCCCAATGTGCACTGACAAGCTAAGTTTGACTGTGTATATTATTCAGTGTTGTTAGTATTACTAATGATACTACTGACAAAATTTAAATCGATAACATACAGATGGCAGTATTGACACCATGAAATTTTTTTGTATAATGAGGGAAATGTTACCAATCTAGTTATTGTTGATCTAGTTATTTTTCTTGTATAATTTAGCGGAGTTTGTTATTGAAATGGCTCAAAAGCGAAAAATAGATAATTCTGATGACAAATATATGATGAATAATTTCATCATATATTTGTCATGCTTTAAAGTATTCACACACAAAAGTTTATAGTAAATAGAAAAATTAAATGTTTCATTAAGTTTTAGATTGTGTGTATTTATTTAGATATTCTAATTTAACATTTTACAAACTAATATTTCTAATACTTATCATTTACAGAATTAGTTAAAAGGTTAGAATTATAATTATTTACAGTTACAATTGCAGTAAATATTACATTAATATACTACAAATAATTATTAACATCGCACTAGAAGCAACATGAGGGCTATTGGTGGCGAACCTCAGTCAAGTAACGATCTTTTAAAAGCAAGCAAGCTATCTGTATCACCATCAGAAAAAGGTGACATTTTCAGAGGCAACTTGGGGGAAATGGTTGCCACTTCCAGTGAATGTTTGATTGTAGCACTGCACATAATAATAGAGTGAAAACTGTTGGTTCTCCTAACCATCATAGAAGAAAACAGATGCTCAATTTTATAAATGATATGCAGCATGATTTGCGTATCTTTTTGATTATGTATGAATTTATATGATATTCTGATAAAAGTTCAGCAAAAAATTAAAATACAATAAGGTTAATAACTAATCTTGGATTTTCAGTCTTGGATGTTTAATCTCTTCAAAAAGATACAACTAACAATGTCAACAAGAGGTATACCAGTCAAGTTTTCGTCTGACTTGAGGATAGAGAAATCAAACTCCCTTTGTATCTAAATGTTGACTGACCTCTGAAACAAGATGAAAAGTGGTCCCCGAAAATATGGCAAAAACAATTCCACTTCAGTTGAGATGAATGACTTAAAGAATGGATAGCAGCACAGCCTAGAACTACTGATTGCATATACTCCTGAAACAAGCTTAACCCCAGAGTACCTAAGACATCCTATTCACAAGTTATGACTAGTGATATAAACAATTACAGAGCATGCAATGAATAGACCTGCTATCTCAACTAGAGACTAATGACAACATCAATGGAAACTATCCAAAAAGATATTCAATACGACAGGTGATGTGCATCAATTGCAGAACTGGTTTCAAAACAACCTTCTCTAAATAATGTATGAAAAGTCCATTAACAGTTGAAAATACTTTCTTTCTTAGTAATCTTAAGTAAGGGATGTGCATTAACTCTGTTCTGTAGCTTCAACTAGCAACATAATGAGTAAAAATTGCCTAATAACTAACCAAGCAGAGAATTCCTTTATGATTTAATTGTCTCAGAAGCAACAAAAGACGCAGTGATTCTCCAGATGAAAGATGGGCAGTTAGAATAACTCCTGTCACCCAAGGCTAACCCACCCCCTGTCATAGGATGAAACATAATACCAAAAGTGATGAAAAACATTTGCAAAGTCTAGCAAAAATTGTGTAGAATATCAAGAACAATTAACAATGATAGAAAGAGTACCATTTAAAATAAAACATGATAAATTATTTATATCACCTTATTCCACTGGAAAGTTTGTGGTTTGTAAAGGAAGAGGTCATTCAAGTAACCTGCAGATGATGAGTAACCTCCAAAGATGAGAAGGTTATCAGAGCCATGAACATCTTTCACGTTCACCATTGAGTGCCCAATTCGTCCTATGGGAAACATCTGCGATGGATGATTAGGTATTGCCTTCTTGTTATTATACTCAGTATGCCAGGATAAATGGTGCACTTGTAGCTTTACAGAACAGTCATCTCCTCCAAAGCCTTTCATGCACAGGCACAGTTGATACTCCTAAAATCAAACATTTATATTTCAACTACAGAGAGATGCATATATCAGAATTCAATCAAAGGAAATCTTATGGTCATTGGTACAGCTAGTGCTTCACCAGAATATATATATACAATGAGAACAAATTGTATGTGAAAAGGAATAAAGATTTCTAGACAAAAAAAAAATGTTTCAGATAGGACCAGGTCTTCAAAGCTGAAATTAGAATAAAATAAAACTCTGTGTTCTTTCAATTACACTTATTCTGTTTTAAGTAACCTTGAAATTATTTGATTACTAGAACTCTTATCCCATAAAAGAACATGCAGCAAATTTACTCTACATAAATTTTGAATCTAAAAATTCAATCATGATCACATTTATGTCAATCTTAAATTAAAATATTTTATCATACTTAGTAAAAACTAAAAAATAAGTTAATTTAAGAGAAGGTTATTTCATGTTGCATTTTTGCTTTTAACAGAGATTTATGAAGTAATTGAATGAGGAACATGTTTTGCAAAAAATCATTTCTGAAAAATTTATTACAAAATGTACCTTAATTCAGGAATGTTTCTAATGGTTGATTCTATGAGAAAAGGACAAGAATATTTCAATGAAACATTTCAAGCTCAATTTCACATTCGATACGAGAGAAGTGATATCTTTAAATTCAACAGTCAAATTTAGTAAGCTGCTGTATGTTAAAGCATGCAAATATGAGTTTTATCATTTTTTTTTTTTTTTTTTTTACTTTTCACAAAGTAAAGCTAAGTGCAAGTTAAAATAAAGAAAAACTTTGTGCATATATAATGTTCCTTATTTTATTGAGCAAAATGTAAGAATAGGGCTAAAAAGATATGAGGAACAGATCCAAAGAGATATGAGCAGTAAAAAAACACATCTGACCGAAATTATAAAAGAAAATATAAATACGCTTAGTAAAAAAATTTCACAATTATTTCAAGAGCATAAAGTCAATTTATAAAACTTTTTTGAAATACAGTTTAATTTAATAAGAATTGCCCTTATTCTAAAATAATAAAAGGATTTTGAACTCTTGAAAATTAAAGGTTTTTCTGATAAATATTAATTCCTAACCATGGTAAAAAAAAAAAAAAAAGTTGCTAATCATCCTGGATTAGATTGCATTTCAAAAATGGCAAGCATTATTAAACAATAGTTTATTTCATAATACAGTATGTTACATAATAACAAAATACAGTAAGTGAAAAGGATAGAGTTTAGTAATGAATTATCAATATCTGACAGACTTGCATAGAAGAAATATTATTCCAGAATTTTTCAGACATAAATAAGTATACACTCATGAACAAGTATGATATTATGTATGCAGTATCTTTGCCTTCAAACCATTTTAACGAAATCAAGGATGCTTACTGTATCACAAAATCCCTGGTTTAGATGACTGGAGCAATTATTCGGGCAATGGTTTTCATAGCAAAATGTGCAGTCACCATTGACATTCGGGGGGTGTTGAGTCAAACGAATGTAAGAAGCGTTGAATCCATGGGGTAGCATACCTCTCTTGAAGTGAACTGTCAAGTAACCAGATGAAGCAGTGGCAATAATAGGATGGCTAAGATTTGTACCACAAAAAGATCCTAGTAGAACATTAGGGTGACCAGATGCTACAAAGTTTGGAAGGCCATCATAGACGTAAACATGGTTATGGGGACAAGGGATGTTGATATCATTGAGGATAGTTAGTTGCAAGAAAGCTCCAGTACTGAAAGATAGAAAATACTTTTATTATTGTAGAAGTAAATCAATTAACAGATCAAAGAAATTGGTTACAAATTTTGTATGAGCAAAATTATGAAAACTGGAGAGAAATTTTTAACAAAGAATTAAATGAGGAAAATATTCATAAAATAGATACATAAAAATGAAAAGACACAGAAAAATGAGTACAGAATTTTTGTTGCAAAAATTTAAATTGCCTGAAAATTAGATAAAATATTAACAGTAGAAATACAACTTTTTAACTAAAAAATAAATTTTAAAAAGAACTGCCTTTCTTTTTCTTAAACATCTGAATTAAAAAAAAAAAAAAAAAAAAAAATGATACTTAATCATTTTTAATTATAAATTGAGCTTAATCGATTTTTAATATTCCTATTAAATGTACCTTTGCATAGGCCCCAAGAGGGATTGCATGTCCAATACAGAATGGACAGTGAGCAGCCAGAGGCAGTCTTGAGATTCTGCAGAGAGAGCAGGACTTCCAAATCTTCCTTCCACAGCATTTGTAATGACTTTTCGAGGATGGCATTTCTCAAAACAGATACCATTGTTCCTAAAGTCAAACCATAATAAAAAATCAAATGGCATTAGACATAAGTAATATATTTATTAGCAAAATAGATAAAAACAATTTAAAGCCATCAGGAATTTTTTAGAAATATTTCTTTTAGTGTTGCATATAAATCTTCCAACACAATACATCTTATTCATTTAATGGTTTGAAAATCTTCAGATGATTTTATCTTGTACAAATTAAATATACAGAATTGAAAATGAGTATTTAATTACCGAATTTCACATGTAGAGAAAGCTGATTAAATAGAATATTGCATAAATAATATAATAATCAAGACAACATTACATACTCTGGATTACCATAATAACCCTCTTCACACTCATTACAATTAGGTCCCATAGTGTTGTTGAGGCAGAAGCAATGCCCAGTCGTTGAGTTGCAGTAATTATGTTCACTATCACCATGGCCATTGCACTCACATAAATGGCATCCTTCCCCAGTGGTTGCATCTCCATAGCTACCAGGCCTGTAAAAGAATCATAATTCAACAAAATTAAGTTTTTAAGGAACATACATGACATAAGATAAATTATACTTATCTCAAAAAATGAAGCCCATTTTTAATTCAGCCTGAATGCGACTCAAGATAATTCAGAATCTAATGAAGATATTCTCAAGAAAATTCATTTGATTATACACAGAAAAGTGTAATATTTTTTTAAAAGAAAAAAAAAAAAGTAGCTGCAATGAATGTTAGTTTTAACATTCTTTTAATATTAATCCAGTCTTTTTTTTAAAAAAAAAGTTAGTTCAAAATCATATATTTAATCATTCTGAGACTAATTAAACAAATAAAACCATACATGAAAGTTAAATGTCTTAAAATAAAAATAATCAAAATGAATGCTCATGAAATTTATATATATATATATACGAGGGCCGTTTTTTTTTTTCAACCTCCATTTGGCTATAATAAAAAGATGGGTGAATAAAAAAAAATAATTTTATTACCAAAAGTAATGTGCAACAAAGGTTACTTCTCTACATAATCACCTTGACGATTGAGGCATTTGTCATATCTGTGAACGAGCTTTGCAAAATCCTCTTCATAAAATGTTGCCACCAATCAATTGAGGTGAGTTGTGACCGTTTCTTTGAGCTCCTGGTCAGTTTGGAAATGCTGCCCCCAAAACCACTTCTTCAATTCAGGAAAAAGAAGAAAGTCACTTGGCAATAGGTCAAGACTATATGGTGGATGTTCGAAAATGTCCCATTTAAATTTCCCAATAAGCCGTTTGGTTGCGGAAGCAGTTCGGCCATCTTTAAACTTTCGACACCATTCCCGAACAACACCATCACTCATAAAGCTGTCTCCATACACTCAACTCATTCTTCGATGAATTTCTGCTGCACTATTCCCTGCTGCCTGTAAGAAACGAATAACACTTCGCAATTCACACTTGGAGGGAGAATCAATAGAGACAGCCATGTTTACGTGATTGCAGTTCAAAAAGAAAGGGTGTGTTGGATTCGGAAATGACAAAGCATGTAAAGGGGGAGATGCGCAGTAGCCTACTATGCACACCAGCTAGCTGCCGCATTCCTGGTCTTCATAGTGTGCGATCAGAGGTAGAAAAAAAAACAGCCCTTGTATATTATACATACACACATACATACATACATATATATATATATACTGACGAAATATGAAACATTACTTAATAAAACATTCAAAACAAAAGGTGAAAAAAAATAAAAATCATAAATGTAAAAATCAAACCCTGCAAATCAAAAGGAATTTCAGGTCGAGGACCAAAAATGCGAGATTAAACTAGTGTGAAATTATCAACATTCCCCTTTTGTGGTATGATAGGCTGAATTAAAAATATCCAAAGTATTAAAGAGCATGATAATAATAAGAGGAAGAATAAAAGAATACACAGTTATCATTCACAAAAATTGAATGTGTGTGTGTATATATATATATATATATAATAAAAATAATGTAAACCATTACTTACAAAGAAATTCAATCAGGTGAGAATAGATAAATAAAACAGTTTTCAAAAGTACTTAAAAGTTTGTATAAAAAACTTTAAAGAAAAGCAAAATGTCATCCTTACCATCAAGTCAAAAATAATATAGCTCTAATTATACATATATATATATACATATTTGTTAGGAGCCATATACATTAATTTTATTTTTAAAATAATATTTATATAAAAATGGAATCACAACAAAGAACATCCCATGTATTAAGATCAAAGTACTTATTTTAACAAATTCAGCCTACAGGAATGAAAAATATGCCAAAATATTACTTTAAATTGCATGCAATAAAATTGACGAATGTCACTAAATTTAAAGAAAATCTATATTAAAATGCATAATAATTGCTAAAGCACATTTTATTTCTTGAAAATGTAATAAAACAGTTTGAATGGAGTTCAGTTTTGAATCAATTTGAAATCAAATATTGTTATACACAAGAAAATCTGATATGATTAAAATGAGTTATATGAATGAAACACTTCACATCATGTGTGCATGAATAATAAAAGACAAATTTTTAGATGTGAAGTAATTAAAGTATTTCAATTAAAAAATGCATGAAAAAGTAAAACAATTTTAAAAAATAGTTTATTTTGAATAAAAGACATACTGGCATATCTCACAAAAATCTCCCTCTGTCCATTCCTGGCAAAGATCACACTGACCAATGCCCATGAAACAGGTGCTATGGTTGTTGCATCCACAGCTGACACTACAGTCATCCCCTGTCCAGCCAAGGTTACAAACACATTGATATTCAGGTTCATTGGAGCAGAATCCATTTATACATTTTTTGATGCACCTGTTTATAAAAACAAATCTATATAAATATACCCAGAACATGAAAGTGAAAACAACAGACCCTGAATAGAACTGAGATAAAGTTTAGAGGAGATAAATATTAGAATCAGTCATCTAAAATAGTAATTTGGAAAAAAAAAAAAAAAAAAGGTTTAAATAAATTAAACAATTGAAATCTCAGAGAAAAAAAAGTAAGATGCTGCAAGATTTTCATTGAAACAATATAATAAATTAATTACGGTGATTTGAAATTATTTCTTTTATGAATAACTAGAATACAATTTCTTTTTCAGTATCATTTGGTAGAATACAGAAGTTTTTAATTTTATTGTCATTTAATTTGAAAACAATAATTGTTATAATCATTGCTAGGGAATTTTTTTCTCCTCTCTCAACAGAAAAATATTCCTCAAACAGTATAATTTTTCACCTTTTATTATTCAACTTTCCACTTATTTCCTCTTTAGCATTTGTATTCTCTCTTATCAAGTGTCTCTAAAAACTCCTTCTAAGGACAGATTATATCTGAATATTTATATACTTAATGATAATTAATGCTGACACCTTCAATTTTTAAAACTATTTAATTAAAAAATTATTAGTTTATTCATAAGAGCACTTTTACCTTTTTCATTAATTTGAACAAATAATTAGTATTTGCTATCATGTATCCTTTCGAAATGGAAATTATTTTAATATATATATATAAAAGACGGAAATATACCATCCATGACAAAACAACAAATTGAATAATGAAAAGTCTATATAGCTTTCAGATCACATTTAATTTCCCTTTTTCCCAGTTGAACAAATACATTATAACAGGAAACAGTTCTGAAAACAATATCATGGATCATATGGTTAAATGTAATAAAACAAACTTGTGATAAAGTTTTAAGTCAATAATTTTTCAATTCATTGAAACACACATGAAAATTAGAAAAGTTAAGAATCCTGAACACTGAAAAGTAACATAGTATGACTAAGAGCTATTAGTTTTTATACAAATCTTTTATAAGTAAGAGTAGTACAGCACATTAAACATTGACTCATCTTGCTAAAGTGAAGCAAAATTGGTAGAGGTTAGTATCCTGGAAGGTGACCATTCGGGTTTGTAGCTTGATGTTCATGTTTTTACTTCTAAACTTTAGTTACTTTAATTTCTTCTAAAAAAATTATTTTTTTCCTCAAAAATTTTCTATACATCCTAGTTTTCTTTATTAACCAGATGGTCTCACTAAGCCCCCCCCCCCCTCCTAGCCAAAATTCTTAAAATCTTTGACTTCTTCCTCATGAATCTATCTCCTAAATCTCCTAAGGATCTTGTCATATACATTAAATAACATAAAATAGAAATGTTTCAAAATTATAATTTTACAGTTGAATGTTTCAAAGGAATCAATTTCGTTCTAAATTCTTTTCCATAAAGCCTATCTTTCTCACTTTTCCATTCAGGAATGTTTGACTGATCAGAATGTTCCATTTCAGCCTGTCCTTACATACCCTCACCTTCACTTACTCGGAGCAACTTCCAGAGCTTGGAAGATACTGGTTTTATTCAAAAGGATGTTACAGACCTCTGCATTGTTCATTCATAAGCTGAGAAGGCAACAAGGGCTTTAGGTAACAAAATCACCCTCAACAGTTTTCTCTTACCATTTTCATTTATGTAACTCCAAATTCTGTAAGTAAATTCAATAAATAAGATGAGGGGTTATTTCCTTCTCAAAGGAAAAGAACACTGTAAAATGATACACCTTTGACATATGAAAAACATTCATAATCCTTTGAAATCTAATTCATTTAAAAAAATGGTATTTGAATACAAAAATTCTTTGATTTTTTCCCCTTTCATATTGACCATAGCAATAATACTTTTTTTTTTATTTTTATTATTGACTGTTGAGTTTTGATATTGATTTGATTATTTACAGATGAAGACAATCACTGTTTGTTCTTCACAATAATTACTCTTGAGAATGATTGTAAGAATATAACTGATTAAAAAATCTTTCATAAATAACTGTTTCATTTATAACAACTGACATAACCTCAAATAACATACTTTTAAAACTGGAACAAGGTCTTACAGCTATATACAATCATTCTTGTGTTTCCTGAAACTTTAATGAATACATTTCTGAATTATTGGTTTCACTAAACTGTAAATCTTTTTAATTGATATTAAGAACATCTCAATCTTTATCATATTTGAATCTCTGAATAATTTTAGAAAATCTAAAATATTGATGCATTGTTGATATAAATAAACCAAAAAAAAATGTCCAAAGAGTTAAATACAAAGAGTTTCCGCTATAAAAATCTACTTATTGATAATTTTTTTGTCACATCAAAAGATTTAAAAAAAAAAAAAAAAAAAAAAAAAAACAGTGGAGGGGTACTGAGTTATAAGAATAATTTAATAATGCTATCGCTCCACTTGTTGCATATATACATCATACAGCTTTTTTGGTAAAATCACAACTCAGAAAAAAATCCAAAAAAAATTTGCACCACATATGCAGCTTCTGATATACATTTCTTTAAGGTTATACAACAGATGAAGACATTAAGGTTAAGAAACAGATGAAAATTTACACCCCCCCCCTACAAAAAAAGAAAAAGAGCTAAGCATTTATAATTTAAAGCAATTGAAATCCAGGAAACAGTGCAGATAAGCAGAGGTACAAATGGCTTAAAATGTCTCTTTCTCCATCCAAAAATTGCAAAAAATGTGACACCAGAAAACTAATAGATACCAAAAAAAGTTTTGCATATGCCATTTCCAAGATGCCTTTTAAATAATCTGCTTCTACAATGAAGTTTGTAAACAAATTTTCTCTTCTTAGACTTAAATATTACAAAAAATATACATCAAATTTTATTTGGCTTCAGGATTAATCACATATTCAGAAGAAAAGTATGAAGATATAAGCTAAAAAGTAATAATAATCAGATTGATAAAATTCATAAAAGTGATGTTAATGAAGTAGTGGCAAAATACTCCAGATAGCCATATAAGAAAGGGCATATGCAAACAGGATATGAGAGTATATGTGTAATTTACATAAAACAATTAATCCAGTTAGATGGGTAAGTGCTGTGTGATGTTGAAGTGGATAGTGTCATTTTTACCACACTAAAGCATGTTTGCAAAAAGCAACCAGTGGTCATGGATTAAAATCAACATGAATTTTTGCCTTAGGCAATCATCTGAAATTCATCTCCCATTGTCCAGGAATTATGTAAGGGCTGTTGCAAAAACGTGTTACAATATAGAAGAGTTACATGATGGGTCAAAGCATTATGTGTTCAGATCAAAATGAAATGGTGGATTTGAATAACTTAAATTGGCCATCCATTTCTCAACATGAGATTAACATCGTAAATGGTCTCCTTTCCGTAGACCCCCAATAAACTGTCCAAGAATTATCTGTGACACATATTGAAGGAATGCCTTAACCTGAGGGATATTTCTTCCAGCTGGGTTCCGCATAGATTCACCAATGTACAGAAATGACACCAGTATGCACCGGCTGGTCTCCACTTCAACAGAGATCGCAATGAAGGAGATGAATTTCTGCAGCATATTGTAGCCATTGATGAGATATGGGCATGAGCTTGTAAGCCTAAATCAAAGCATCAATCAAATGAATGACATCAGCCAAGTATACCAAGTCCTCAGAAAGTCTGATAGGAATCCAGTCTGGCAAAGGTTATGCTGATTGTTGCAAGTGACTCTCAAGGAGGTCATTCTTGCGCTGTGCCTGAAGGAGAAACTGTCAACACAGACTACTGTTACCAATTTCTACAACACCATTTGCATAAGCAATGCAAATACTCATGTTTATTGCAAGAATTACCTTATCTTGTAGCATGACTACACTTGCTGTCATATGGCACAAAGAATAACCGATATGTTGCAAGAGTGTCATTGGAAAACCCTCAGTACTCACCTGACATGAGTCATTGTGACATTAACACACTTGATTTCCCTCTGTGCAGTAGGGTGCTCCATTGTTGTCATCAACAAATAACCTCTTGCCAACAATATCCTTTGGCTTCCCCACATTTGGTAAAAGATATGTTTTGTTGAGGATTATATTGAAGGAATGCTATGTAATTTTACTTATAAATTCATTAAAAATTATTTACTATCTGTTGCCACTACTTCATACCCAACCCTTGTTTAAAAATAAAGAATAAACATTAGGCAACAAAAATAATAAATGATTCAGTAGGAACTTTTAGAAACAAACTTACGCTCTAACACATGTCTTCCCATCACCTTCAAAGCCTATGTTGCATTCACAAGTGTAGGAACTTGGAGTGTTATGACAAGTGGCATTTTCATGACAATCATGCAGATTGTACAAGCACTCTTGCAAGTCAGGACAAGCATCATAGAACCATTCTAAAGTGGTGTTAAAGTGACTTTTGCAAACTCCTAAAAAGTTGAAATAGTTTTTATGGAAGTTTTATGCATAGAATACATTTATTGAAATAACAAAACAAACAATATACTTAATGAGACATAAATCATCATTTTCACTGCTTAAAATTATGATTAAGTATGGTTCTAGAATTTTTTTTTTCTTTCCTTGATACATCAAGTGAAGTTCTAAATGATAAACTGTCATGAATAATATAAAGAGAATAAGGGTTTCGTAAATTGCAGTTTACATGTACTAACACATTTAAATTAAAGTCATAAAATGATATTATAAGAAGGTTGTTATATTCATATCTTGTCTGTATGTTAGTTAATTGAACCCATTTCTATAAATGAATTTCATTCAATTACAGAAAATCCCACTTTCAACCAATATTTAAAAGAAAAGTTTTTTTTTCCCTACTCTCCAATATTTATATTTTTATATGTATTTCTTAGTAATTTTTTTTAAATACATGTTCAGAAATATACCACAGAAAGAAACAATAATATCAAATCAAAAATCTAGGCAGATTTGACTTTTTCAATACAAAAAACATCCTCCTGCTATACTGGTTCACACTGCAATCAGCCGTTTTACATGCAAATAAATGTTTACAAAAATCCCATAGTGTAACATGCAGAATATTTTTATTAAGTCAAGCTAATCAATGTTAAAATGTATATATAATTTCGTTCCTTTCTAAAGTTAAGGAGGTGAGATTCCTGTTAAAATCCGATTAATCTTAGGACATAAGTTGGCAGTTCACATAATATGCAATCTCTACTCATATTATTTTTAAAGTAACTGAATTCAATATGTTTTTGTTGAATTAACATTGTATTAACAAATGTCTAGTGTGTGTGGGGGGAATTTTGGAGTTATGAATTACACTTAAACAATAACATCTAAATACAGTGCTTGGCTGCTAAATATAGTTTATGGATAATGTACCAGATATTAGTAGTCAACAATCAAAATGCCACGGATGCCTCACTTTAACATTAAAATTAATTACGTCAGCACATGTTACCCTTTAGTGTGGACCATTTGGATTACTATAAATGTGCATTGTCTCATAAACAATGATTAAACAAGGATTATTCGAAAAGTAAGTTCAGAAATGTAATAAATCCTGCAATTGTCATATGACATTAACCTAACAATGTGATATCAAATCATTTATGACTAAAGAATGCGGCATAACAAAAAGTTTTGTATGGTGGAAGATCAACAACGCATGTAAATCTTTCACTAAAGATGTTTAAAGCTATAGAAGATCCACCTATGTAATTCATTTTGCTTTTTAAATGCAAGGAATATATGACCGTATGAAATCCGTATTCAAATCTGCGGGATATATGGCAAAGTTATGAATGAGAGCCAAGTGATTTTTTTCCATTTTTGTATTTGAAGCAGTTATTGAATGGCCAGCATTTTGATGATGATGACAAGAAAGATGCTGTAGAATCCTGTCTAATCTCACTGATGACTACTTTCTATGATGATGACATACAAAACCTTGTATCTCAACACATATATTTTACACACATACCTTAATAGACCAGGTGACTATGAAAAGTAGGGTAATGCTTGTAAATTGCTATTAAATAAGTATCTTTGAACACATCTATTTACTTTTTTTTACACAATAATCGAACTTTTTCAAATAGTCTTTGTAAATATTTCATGAATAATTGAAGATTTATGATGATGCTGACCCAAAGGCTATGGAATATTTTTAATTTCAAAATTATAAAATATTTTGTACAATCTACATAATCATAATCATTATTCTGCATTATAATTTTGCATTATTCTGCATTATAATTTTGGTACAGCCATGATTCTGTAAATTAGTATTCTAATGGTAAGATCACAAATTTCATGGTTGGAAGGTTTGTAGTAAAGTCCCAATGCCGCTTAGCTATGCAGAATGAGGAAGACCACTGCCTAATAAATATAACCATGCTTCAAAGTCCAATGCTTTCATGTGAAATTTGAGAGTGGGATAACAACTCAAATACTGACCTTATCACTAATCACAATTTAAAATGGTGAAGTTTTTAGCTTGTTCCGATTCTAGCATGATGAGTAAAAAAAAGTAACCCAACAGTCCTTTCCAATAGTATTTACAGCTTATAAATTCTTAGAAATGGATACATACCTGTAAAGGACCCAGAGAAATCTCCATCTGTACAGATACCATGTGATGGATGAGAGGGGGAACTGCACCAACCACAAGCCAGATCTCGGATGCAGGAGGAACACTGTGTGTGACGGGAGCAGTTGCGACACAATTCAGTACTAAATGAAGCATATAAGCAACAATTAATTACATTTAATAATATTGTCAATAATTAGAATCTAGAAAATTTCTTTTAACTAGACAACTGCATTCAGCTGATTATAATATGAATTGATACGAACATTTTCCACAAAATTCTAATTAACATGAATTATTTGTAATTTTTAAAAGCATTAAGAAGTACATGTAAATACAAGAATCTACAATAATATCTATGTACCTAAAAATACTATTTTACAAGCATTTGTGTCATACAAAAAGGGAAAAATTAAAAAATTCTTATTTTAATTTTAACTAAGAAAAATAAGTTCAATAATATATAAAAACAAGAGTTAATTATAATCAATAACTTCAAATTATACCTTCTTTATGAGAGATTTTCCCCAATTCTCAAATAATATTGCAAATTAATACAGCGATAAAGATATTTTCCAGAAGTTTTTTTCTAAATTTCAAATTGTATTACATCATGTAATAGAATATAGCTTTATGGGGTTGTAGACTTTAAAAAAACATGATAGATATATGCCAATAAGTTATTGAAGTAGTTGTAACATATGTGAGAGGAAAAAGACAAGATAAATTTTTCATGCATTAAGTTTTATTTAAATGCAACAAACAATAAAAAGAAGTCTTTTGTTGAATATTTAAAAAAAAAAAAAAAAAAAAAAAAAAAACCTGAAATTTAATATAAATTTATTTTAAATTAAAAATGAAGTTAATAAAAACAAAAGAAAATAGAATGATTAAATTAAATTTTTTTTAGAGTATTTATACACACTGAGACACCTGCTTTTATGATCCAGGAAGACGAAATCTCCTGGGCCTGATGTGCTACAATATTTATAAATGAATTAAAGAGTTTTTCAAAAACAATTCACTTATATTAGCGATTTTTTTTCTTAATCTGCATAAACAAACTGTGAATTAAAAAATTTTATGTAGATATTTATAAAAACTAAGAAATCAATAGCATTTTTTAATGCAATTTTTATGAAAATCATCATCTTAATAATTTGGAAAGTGATTGAAAAGGAAAAATACTTAACCCAATCCCTGATCGATTTTCATCCACCCAATCTCGACATTTGCCAAATGCAAAAGATGATGTATAAGTAGAAAAGAAGAAACATGTTTGAGTCTCTTCACACCAGGCACACATGCCAGGGTCACCCAGACATGACACACATGTTGAGCGCCTAAAAACATTTTATAAAATGTGCATGTCAAAGCGAAATAAATGTAGAGTTTTTAAAGTAATTATCTGATAACCTCTGTCTTCCAAGACAATAAAATTAATTTCACTTATCAATTCTAAAAGTATGAGGCAACAATATTTTGATTTTTTAAAAAAGGGTGCATTTGAGGTAACTAAATTTAATATTTATAATTAAACGGATAGCAACAATATTTTTAATTTAATAAAAAAGAAATTTCTGATAAAATTTAATTTGTTGATAATTCTGGTTGATTATACTAACATTTACTTTTCTAGAAATATTTTTTGAAAAATGATTGGCTAAAACATTTTTATTCTAAAAAAAAAAAAAAAAAAATGAAGAAAAATTTGGTGTAATATGTCAATAGATAACATGTTTCATTAGTAATTATACAACTAGGTTTACTATTATTTTGAATTCCTTTTTGTATATACTTTTCAGCTTCCTTTTAATCAACATATCTTTTGTCTTATTGTTTCTAAAATTTATTACACAAATAAAAATAGACATAATGCACAATTATTAACTTCAAATGGTTGAAAATTAGTAAATTTACTTGCAAGATATAATAAATAATAATTTTAAGAGGAAAAATTAACAAATGAGAAGAAAGTATAATACAAAAAAAAAAGTTAAAAAATGAATGAGAAAACTATCATTTTAACAAAAAATTATAAAATTTAAGTTATTTTATGAAGTGGAATATAGAAAAACAGAATTTGATCCAGAGGAACAAAATTGAAAAAGACAAATTTTGAATTAAATAATTAAAAATCTGAAGGATTTGATTGAGTAGAGTGTATGAGATTGATTAAAGTGTATAAATTTAGAAAAGTAAATAGATTAAAAAAAAAAAATCAAAATAATTCAATAGTTTGGTCTTTCTCCACTTTAGTACTTCATTAATAAACAGAAATTATTGTATTTAATGATTTAATAAATGCAAAAGAATATTTCTGCTAAATCTGCTGAAATATAGAATATTTATAAATTATTCTTCAGCAATAAAACAAATTTAAATACCTTGTAAAAGTTTTTGATACTATTTTAGTTAATTGATTCATGGAATAATATATATTTAGAGACTACTTATAATTAAGAAATAAAAAAAAATTTGGACTTATATCATTGCCATTTTGTAAAAGTTATACTTGGAGTCACTGAGAAGGAAAAAAATTAAGACAAATTATAATCCAATATATCAGTTTAAAAAAATCTTTATAAAATAACAAAAATAATTCTAATTCTTTGATAAAATTCACACAATACAATTCTATAAGTTAAAAATATGTATAATTTAATTTGCTTTGAAAATTACACTGCTGCTTATTTTACAAATATCAGTGACACATAGATGTAATTTATTTACTTTGGACAAGGGATGGGACAGCCTCGTGGATGTTGCACTGATAATCGAAACCGTCCTCGACGTACACAAATTGCTGGTTCTACTAGCCATTCACAAGTAGGTACCTGTGTTTCAACAAATACAATAGTTTGACTACACATAAATAAAATAATCTCCATTTTTCAGACAATTTAAATTAAAAGAAAGAATGCCGGTTCTTTAAAAATTACATACAGATAACACTCATGTAATCTGATGGTTAAGCAGTTGCAAAACATTATAGTTGTTACTAAGTAAACATAACTAAGCAAACATTTTAAAAATGCAGGATAGTGAAAAAATTTTACATAATTTTTAGAATTAGTAGTTATTTGCTTTCTAAGTTTAAATCCAAATATCACAGAAACAATTTCTTTTTAAAATTAAGATAAATATATTCAATAAAACAATTAGGGATGAACAGCTTTACATAATCAAACTACACAATATTTTCATCATAAATCACTGCTAAAAAAGGCATTTGGTTTTTTTTTAGTGATATATTCACAAATAAAATGAATCTAAAATTTTAGATGTAAATCTGACATGACATACATGTTTAAACGAAAAATTATATAAATAACATTGCATAAAATGCACAAAACTCTTAGGAAATGAGTTTATCAAACAGATAAAACAATATTCATCATAATCATGACTTAAAATATATAACTTAAATACTCCTTATCAATTTTTTTCATTTGACTTTACAATTTTATTTGAAATGTTTACCAAATTTATTTAAAGCATCTAGTTTTCATCTGCCTCAAGCATGTGTATTGATTGCTATGACAGGATATATGATCTATTCAGATAAAAATAAGTATCAAGAAAATTTTGTTTAATCTAATGTGTGATAAAATATTTTATGAAAAAAAGTAGACTTACTGTAGTACACTTTTCACAGTAAATGTAATCAGAACAAACAGTGCAGTTGTCAGGATGAGTCACTAAAAAGCTGCTCTTCCCATTCTTCTGGCAATAGATTGGAGCACCTGATTTGAGGTAACAATTCCTATTACTCTCACACCAACCACACAAGGCATCTGTCAGGCATGATAAGCAATTGCTGTGTATTGAACATGATCCATTTTTATATAATTCAAGGTGCTTATCATCAATTACCTGCATAAAAAAATGGACATTAAAACTTAATATTCAAAATAATATAAGAAATTTCTCCAGGTAATAGTCATACACTGATTTTTAAATGAGCACAAGATTAAATTTCAAGATGCAGTTCTATTTCAAGCTCAGGTAACAGCCTTTACAGAATCCAATATAAGATTGATTACAATACACATTCCAGAGAAGTACATTAAATGTTGGTAGCAACAGATGGTGCAATTTTGAATTACAATCAATAACAAGGAAGACATTTGAACTACTTCTACAAAACTGAAGAAAAACAGAATACGTAAATAATAATAAAAAAGTGCATTTCCAAAGAAAGTTCTTCATCAGGATTTTGAGATCTCATCAGAGAAACTCTTAGCTCAATCTAAGATATATAATCATATAGTTCATGGGTCTAAATAATGTTCTTTCATGATCCAATGTAAGGGATCATTTCTGCAGACTTTAAAAAATTATACTTAATTTAAATTAATTCATCATCAATAATGACAACAGAGCTTAACAATAGTTCCACAATTGTTTTCCAGATGGGTATGAAAAATTTGATTGAATGAAAAGGATTGGGCAAATAAATACCGATAAAAAATGAATTATTTTGCAGAATAATTGTTCCAAAAAAAGGTTATGCATGTTTTTTTTTATCAGTTATCTTAAAATTTTTAGGCATTGTTTTGTACAAATGTAAATGTCCATAGACAATGGTACTTTTTAGACATAAAAATATACACAGAGAATTGCATGTTTTTTGTCAAGGCCTCAATAATAATATTTGAATACAAACCTCAAACTCAACAGAGAAAGCAGTCCACTTAAGCTGAACAATAGAAGTTTCATTCAAATAGGTAGGTATTTTTACAGTGAAATCAAACATGTACTTGTTGCCCTCAGACGTGTCTGGAAAGACAGGAACACCTCGAGCTCTGTGCACTTCTGAACAGTAGTAGGATGGCCTGGGACTATGACTGGCTGCAACTTCCTGCAAAGAAAAATAATACCTTGGTGTGAGACAACAAAAATTAAAATATTATAAGAACTATCTTTTAAAATTAAAATTCTATGAATCCATTTTGCTTAACATGAAAAAGCTGCAATTTAATAGAATACAGTCTTAATACATTGTCATTATAACAAATTATTATAAATGAGCAATTTTTTTTTTTATTCTTCATCATAATTTTGTACAAATTTATTCTGTTTCATTAATAATAATTTTTTTAAACAAAAGTATTTTCCCAATAATAGAAATACAAAATTTCATTGAAAAGGTAAACATCTATTTTATGACTCTAAAGCTTTCTTTTTTTTTTTTTTTTTTTTAAAAATAATTAAGGAAATTTAGAGAAAAATATCATATAAGACAAATTAAAAATTCAAAAAAAAAAAAAAAAAAAAAAACCATTAAATTTTTTAAAATTTTTTTCGTCTGATGAATTTATAGCATTGACAGATTTTAAGAAGCTCACGATTGATGTAATGCAAGTAATAACCCTTAATATGATTCATATTCAATTCCGTTTCCAAAATTTGAAAAAAACTTTACAATACCTAGATTAAAAAAAAAATTCTGAAATAGAAAGTGTTCAAAAATGTCTTTTTATTAATTCTAGACACATATTAATACATTTATCTACACAAGAAGTTGTGTTTTTTAGTTGCCAAGAATCTACCTCTTTGGAGGTTCATCATTCATGCATTAATAGACAATTAATAAAATCATAGAATGTGGAAGATGTTTTTGCTATGATTAATCACATAAGATTCATTGGTTATTTATCAAAGAAGCAATATAAGCAATATCCACAAAGGACCTCATAATTTGATCCTTGATCAAGTGATGCGGACGACAATCGAGCTGATACCTCTCTCTTCAAATTTCCACACGAGGCTAATTGGAGGACTTAGAAAGATTTAACATACATCTGCCCAACTACATAACATATCTTTAGTAGCAATAGATGACTCGACAGAAACAATACCACCAGCGAGTTTGTGACCATGACACTACCGTAGCCACTAACAACATGAAAAATGCAAAATAATAAGAAGTACCTGCAAATGAAATACTTATTTTCTATTGTCTATTGCAAATTTGCATTGTATCAAATTTTAATGTTGGGTTTTCTCAAGAGGTTACTTATTATAAAAAATATTTTTAATGTAAAAAATTTAGAAATTTAGAATATCAATAAGGAAAGTATAATATCAAAAAACTTACCAGATGATTTGATGTTGAATCATTGCTAAGCTTCAACACTGCATTTGATCCAGCAGAGCAAATAGAAAGTCTGAGTTGAGATATTCTTTTAGACAATGGCTTTGCATCAAGTGGATGAAGGAAGCCTAGAAATTTTACTATGTTTTCTTCAAGACCACTGGAATCGTACCTTTGGATTTCAGAACGGAACAATATATCTTCAGATGCTTGACGAAGATAAGTAACCTGAGAAGATCGACATTAACAAAATTAATGTTTCAGAAAAAAAGTATATTTGTTTAGTGATCTATGTTAAAATTTTCAAAATAATATTTTTTTTTTCATAAAAAAATTAGAAATAAAATAATTCACAAAACATTTGGGTTATTACTGGATTGGTACATTAATGACACACTAAAGTTACCTAATATGTTATTGGAGAAGGATAAAATTATTTTGAACTGCAGTTAAATGGCAAGAAAACAAATAAGTATATCTCTTGAAATTTTCACAATATTGCATATGGAAGCTTAGAAGTATAATTTCATGTGTAACAAAATCCAAAATTAACTATAGAGATCTGCAACAGAATCTAACATGGGAAAGGTAATCCTTCAACCTATAAAATCCTTCTCTCTATCAAGAAGTTCTAAAATCTCAATTTTTGTTCACTGTCCAATAAAGTTATAAAGATCACATTCTCAATTTACGTAAATGAAATAGCAAACAAATTTTTAAAATTAAATTTTTAAATTAAATGATTAACAAACAAATTTTTAAGATACTATTGCATACAATATACATATACAGAAATCAGACAAAATTTTATAAAATTTTATACATTGATAGATGTTAAACATCTTTTCTGTTTGGAGCTTTCCAGGGAGGACTTGACCAAGCAACCTTCTCTCATATTTGACCTTTTTGAGTGTTTTTGGGCTCATGGTTCTGATCTGTCCTATCGGATAGACCGGATAGGATTCAAAACAACAACACATGTTAAAAATCGATAGGTGTTCTGTATGTTTAAAATTCATACAGACATAATTCATACATAAAATATGCAGACACAATTTTGAATAATTTAACAACACAAAAAAATGTATGATGATAGGAACATAAAACCTACTTCTGAAATAAATTTGCAACAAGTTGAACATTGTAATATGATTAAGAAACTTACATCATCTGGTTGTGACAGATTGACTGGATGACGATATTTCACTGAAATAAGACCTGGTGAAGAGTCCTTGAGGTAGCAATCCTCTACTGTCTGGGCATCAGTTCCTGCAGAACCCCACCAATTTCCAGACCCAATTGAATTCTTAGATGTTGAATTGGCACTTAGAGAACAGTTGGATGAAGAATCTGTAAAGAATTAACATTATCAGAATTTATTTTTCAAAGGGAAAAAAATTGCAATAATTAAATGAGTATAATTAAAAGAGATATTTTAAACATACCTAATGTAAAGTAGATGGAAGTCTGATCAATAATAAATTCAATATCAAATATATTTACACATTTTTTTATTGTTAAAACGGAAATCTATTCAACTAAAATATCAATTAAATTTTTTATCACATTTAATTACAGCATTATAAACCAAACACAGCCAGTTAAATAAGTCTGTGCCAGCTTTTTATCATAATAAAATATGGGAAATAATTCCCAGTTAAATTTTATAAACTGTTTATATAGGAAAAAAAAAAGCAACATTTGTATTTT
The DNA here is from genome assembly GCA_019974015.1 of Nephila pilipes. Classification (NCBI taxonomy): domain Eukaryota; kingdom Metazoa; phylum Arthropoda; class Arachnida; order Araneae; family Nephilidae; genus Nephila; species Nephila pilipes. The sequence continues at coordinate 575,212 of BMAW01005663.1, read as the reverse complement.
CAGTTACATTTAAATAACAGCAATACAATGAGAAGGAGAATGGAATTATGTTTAAATATTTTAGGACTCTAAAATAGCTAAGAAACACCTTAAGTTTCAGATATGAAATTATCTTAGTTTCTATATGATAGAACAGTTTTATAGCTTGCATTTATAATTAAAACGACCAGATAAAAACTTTAAAACATGCAAAGTATTTTCTTTTGTACATAAGACAGAGAATGAAGCAAAAACAAAAAAGATATAATTACATTAGGGTAGAAACATATTTGCTATATTGATTTAAAATCAACAAAGCATTTCAAATGGTACAACACAGACAAGGGTTATATGGGACATTGTTAGATATAAACTATTCAAATATGAATGTTTTGCACAATATTTAAAAATCTACACACATTTTACTATTTTCATAAAATAATATCACAAATTCCAATTTTCTTCCTTTATTTTCCAGGTTATATAAGTGTCTTGATGCAATTTTCTCATCATTCTTAATAGTAGATTCTTAATGAAATACTATGTAGGATTCAAAGATTTTCATTTCAGAATTTTGCTATTCATGTACATACTAATGGACTTTTTAATAACACTTTTATACATATATATATATATTGAACAAAAAAATACATAAATAAACAGGAAAAAAAAAAAAAAAAGGATATATGTAAAAATTTGATTAGATAACAGGTAACTCCAATTTAACACAAGTAATTCCAATATATTGTTTTTATGAAGGAATTCTTCCGATGGTCATATCATAATGCATTAATAATAAAAACAAAATTGATTTAAATGTTGAGCTTATAAACCAAAATACATATGCTAAATAATCTTAAATTCAAAGCTCAAGTCAAATGTGATCTATAATTATTTAATTATTCACATTTTAGAAACAGACACAAAATGATATAATAAAAATGCAATAGATATTTCAATAAATGTTCTTCATGAACAAATGATTGGTTTTATTAGTTGCAACAGAAGCAACACATGGACTACTGATGATGAACCTCATAATTTTGAACCTCGGTCAAATGATGAGGACAACAGCTGAGCTGACACCCCTTACTCCTAACTTTCACACCACACCTAAAGGATGACTTTGCACCTTGACATATTTAACTGCATAGACCCTTGACAGATTTAAGTGCAGCTACACTGTAAGTCTTTAGTGGTATCAAGGCTTGAACCCAAGAATCGTCAAAAACCGTTGGCTGTGAATCTGTGACCATGACCACTAGGCTACTGTGACTACTTAGTGAACAAAACATTTACTATGATTTTCTAAACTAATATCACATAAAAATAGTATTTCCTAACTGGTGGTTCACAAATCTCTGAGGGTTTGCAAGTGTATAAAAGGGGTTCATAAAAATAATAATAAACTTTACATATATTATTTCAATGTTAACAATTCAAAAATTATTAAATAAAAAATTAAAATAAAAAAAGTGTTCATTACCATGACAAATATTGCGACGACATATCTCTTATAGTAATTTTTCATGATGTTGACAGTCTGTCCATCAAGTGATGTCTGTTTCTCATTGGTTAGCAAAGTAAAAGGCAAGATCAATTTTCAGATGTAAATATTTTTTTTCCAACTGAATAGGTGTATTAACAGATAAATGTTCATGCA
>BMAW01005663.1:487703-573560 GCA_019974015.1 Nephila pilipes | reverse complement strand
GACATCTTGAAACAAAATATCTGACAGACAAGAATAAAAAATGTCAAGTATTTTAAAAGAAAAATAAGCAGTTAAACCGTAGTGTGTCTTTTTTCCATTTAGCTTAAAACGAAGATAATAAAATGGTATAATTTGGAGAAAGTTATAGAATTGCAAGATCTGGACAGGCACATACAATGGCAGAAAATGCAAGTGGGCCATGTGCAAGAGATATCATAAAGTATATGCTTAGTGAAAAGGCATCAAAAGAAATTACTTGGTTCTTTTATCAAACACTGCATTGTGAAGTAGAATTAAAGGTTTGGCAAATGATGGTGGAGAGAGGAATTGGATTATTTTGCGATCTAGCTTGATGAGTTAACTGTTGTAGCAAATGTTGCAGCATTCCTTGGGTACATTAGGTACATTTTTAGGAATTCCAGTCAAGAAGTTTTACTATTTGCAAAACCTTTCAAAATCTATACAACGGAAGAAAAATTTTTTGAATTGGTAAATGAATATTTTGGGGAAAAAATTGGTATAAACTTATCTTATTGTGTGGATGCATGCTCATATAATGCAAAATCAATGACAAAAATACATTCTGGTCTTGTAGAGCGGGTAAAGAAAATCAATGAGAAATTTGAAAGAACTCACTGCTGTATTCGTAGACAAGCACTGGCATGTAAGCATATTCCTGCAGAGTTATCTAATGCTTTAAGCAATGCTGTAAACATTATAAATTTTATAAAGTTACGTGCTGCAAACTGCTGTCTATTCTTTGTGAGGACTTTGAAAGTTTTCACATTTCTTTACTACTTCACACAGAAGTTAAATGGCTTTTTCAGGGCAAGGGTTTGACACACTTATTTGAAATAAAGTCCGAAGTTCAAGCATTTTTTATCAATTACTCATTTCATTTGTCCCCTGAAGTAATCAATATTCTTAGGCTGAAAAAGCTTGCTTACTTACCAGACATCTTTTATAAATTAAATGAATTAAATCTTCTATTACAAAACACAGGTGTCACTATTTTCTGTGTGAATGATAAAATTGAAATCATGCTATAAATTTTTGAAATTAATGTCTGCTGATGAATAAGTATGAATGTTTTGAAATAGCAGCTTTTTATCAGAAAATTCAATTAGATTTAATGAAAAAATTAAAAGAAATAATTGTTAACATCTGAAAAACGCTATAATTCTCTTTCAATGACTAGTTTCTCAATAGATGCCATATATCCCCAGAAGACTGGTTACATAATTCTTTTCAAGGAAACGTAAAGTTAGAGACCTCACTAACTTTGCTGGAAAATGGAACACTCATTGAGTTATCTCATAACAGTTCTTTAAAAACTATTTTTAAAGAACACTCTTGAATTGATCTCTGGTTCAGTGTGCAGATGAATATGCTGTATCATTAAAAAATGCCTTTAAAGTTTTATTACCCCTTTTGCACAACATATCCATGTGAAAAGGATTTTCAACATAATCTTAATATTTTAACACAGAAACAAATTAAATGCAGAACCTGATCTAAGACTGAATTAGTCAGACATTGAGCCAAACTTTGAATTTCTTCCTTCCATTAGATAGCCACAAATATCCTAATAAAAGTTTTTTCACATTTAATATATATTTCACAAAGAACTAGTTTGTTTGTTGAATTTTGTATTCAGTTTCTTGAATATCATTTTAGTTATCTTTATATTCAGATATTTTACGATTATGTTTAGTTTCTTGTTATGAACTATAGTGCAACATGAAAAAAAAAGTGTTCTACAAATTTTATTGTTTTCTTACCAACTGCTAATAACTACACAAGGGGTTCAATATTTCTTTTAGATTTTATAAGGGGTTCACAAGGAGAAAAAGGTTAAGAACTACTACATTAAGGCTATAATCAATGCACAATGTTATTTTGAACAATGATCGAATTATAAAAATTATGTAGGAATTGGAATCCATTCTCCAAATTCCGTCTTATCACACGAGGACTACAAGATACTGTTGGATTGACACATTTTAACAGTATCTCACGGTATCTAACAGTACATTCCAACAGTATCTCTAGTATTCTGCACATCAGTTTTTTTGATCAACTGAGATTTGAATTCATACCTTACTAGGCACAAAATTTGCTTTGATATCAATAAATCCTATCCTTTCAGTTCAGTTGAACTACATTCTATTATATGAATACTTCTTCATACAACTTAAATATACAGCATTAGAAATTAAGCATTCATAATTAACAAATAAACTCACAAATAAATTAAAGAAAAAGGTTTGAATAGCAACACAAAACTGACCATCAAGTGAGTGACACTTGGCATCTTGTACACACCACATGCAAGAAAAAGGTGGAAAAGGGTCCTGGCGGTCAGTGATGAGGTTCTCTATAAATGGCTGACCCCAGATGAGACACGAGAAACAGTCAGTGAGAGCAGAACAGAGGCCTGGGCATGTTTCACAAGAAAACTTCTTGCATACCTATTTTTTTAGCACAACAATACAATCAAATATTTTAAAATGAAAATAAACAGTTTAAAGGGTAGAAGGGTTATCTTGAAAAGAGATATAAAGTAACATCCTTTCAATATATTCTATAATTTATTATTAGCTGAATTAAGTGATAAATTCATCCTACATATTTAACAAACAGAACATCTATAATATTGCATTCAATCTCAAGAAAAATATATTATATGACAGAAAGGGACTGTATACCTTGTTGCTTTTTCTTTCAATACAAGAACTGCTATCAGAACACCAACCGCAAGCAACGTTGGACAAACAACTTTCAACAGATTTATGCCTGAAAAATATATAAGTAACATCTCAATCTTGCAGAAATAAATAAGTAATTATCTTATTTGAAACTGTATAAGTAGAACAGATTTTTTTCTTTTAAAAAATACCAGTTGCATTATTTTAAATCAAGCTTTAAAAATACTTAAATTGATGCTGATTAATATTTACCAAATAAATAAAAATAAAATATGAGAATTACTTTCCAATATAGTAATTAGATTTATACACACTTTTACATTACAAATCTAAAATAGTTTTTTAGTCAATTTAAAATCACAAAAATCATCAAAACAATAATCAACAGCAATTTCTATAACACACATAAAGACAACAATTAATGAATTATTGTTAGCTATTATTTTACATACATATATACACAAGCTTTCAAAACTATCTCTGCTTCAAAGCATTTTCTCTTGGAGATCAATTTATATAATTTACATTCAAGCTTAAGCTTTTAGGATATAATTGAAAACATTTTTCCAAAATCGATACAAAGAATGCATAAATTACTTTGAACAGGTACTGAGCAAGAGTTGATCACTGAGGATAGCTGAAGGAAGGACATATGCAAGGAGTTGAGATCGCATTGAGCCACTGTAACCTCCAAATATCACCAGAGTGTGACCTCGACGTACACCCATTGTATGAGAGAAAACACCTTGAGGAATGGGATTTGGGGAACCTGTCAAAGCAGAATTAAAAATAACAAGAAATCTTGGATTATGTTCATGTGTTCATTTGTATCAGTTTCAGCGATGTTACGAAACTGTGATTTAGAAGAAAAGATGCATATGATAGGAAAACATTAAAAGAGTAGGATAAAACAACATTACAAAATTTTACATAATTTAATTAAAATAGAATTAATTATAACTAATTAGAACCTGAAGTTTCATTATAAAATTACTTTGCTTTACACAGAAATAATATTATAGAAAATTTTTAACCACATGTAAAACAAACTAAATTAAAATGAATAACAAAATTTTTTCAAAGAAAGAAAATTACTTCTACAAAGTTACTGAAATTGTATTAGAAATTTTGCACTATTAAAAGATTAAATTTAATAGTTTTGAAAAGAAGCAGTAAAAAGCTTAATGTTTTGAAAGTTAATATACGAATTCAATAAACTAGAGAGAGGCAGAAAAGTCATTTGCAGAACAAGAAAATTAACTTGTATAGCACTTTAGGGTTGGTCATAAATTAGTATCAAACCTTTCATACATCTAAAGTTTCTGTTAAAAATGGAATATATTACATTTAATCTAATATATTTCTAATAAAGCTTCTGTTTCTGAAAATTTATGTAAGGAATGTTCCAAAATAATTAAAGATGCACATGATAAGTATAGTATATACTAAATCTTTTCAAAAATAAATTTGTAATAAATATCAACCAATAAGACTTTTCTCCAAATAAACTTGAATAATTACTAACCAATGAAATCTTTTCTTAAATTAGAGTTGTCAATCCATTTATGACATCTCAAATGATACAGGTGTGTTTCGTTATCATAGCATATTTCTTCCTCCACATGTTTATGGGTGTATCCACCATAGATAATCATATAATCACCAACGATGGCTGCAGTGTGGAATGCTCTTTCCAAAGGTATGAAGGCATTGTTTTCATACTTTATCTTAATCCAATACTTCTTTTCCACATGAAAAGCATACAGATGGTTAGTCAATTTGCTGACATGTGAATATTCTGCAGTGATGCCACCGAACACAAAAATTGTTTTTGTCTGTTGGTGGTACACAGCACTGTGGCCCACCAGACGATGGCTGCTCACAGGCCCACCACAAGTTTCAACTTCCTCCCAACCACTCATGTCTCGTATGTTGATGCGGTACATTGTGGATGAGAATGTGCCATTTGAAAGAGTGCCACCTATGATATACAGCCAATAAAAATCTACTAATGTGACAGAATGCTTGGTGAGTGGTGGTGGCATAAAATGATTTTTGGGTGTCATAAGATTCCATTGCAGACTGGACACATTGAAGAACCATAGCTCATTAGAGAGAGTTCCATTTTCCAACTCCCCTCCAAAAAGTATGATATTATCATGGTAACAAATGGCTGCATGACCATGACGAGAAGCAGGAGAAAGTTTGGTGGTTATATTTGTCCATTGATTCTCTCTGAAAGAGAAGACTAGTGTGTCACCTAAGGCTCGTTTGAAAGTGAATCCACCAAAGACGTAGAAACTGTCCGTGTGTTGCACGTATGTTCCGGTATGACTAGCTCTTGCGGTGATGCCACTGGAAGATATCAGGTGCCAGGAGTTCCCGCCACTTTTGTTGGAGTCTGGAAGACTACAGTCCATACCTGAGTAGCCAGGCCGGCACTCACAGTGGGCAGGTTGAGAGCCATTTAAGTTACACTCGCCTTTGTTCTCATCCTGGCCACACTCATTGGGACACAGGCTGATCTCGCAGGCATCTCCCGACCAAAGAGTATCACAGACACACAGATGGTTTTGGCATGTTCCCCTGTTACTACAATTTAGAGGACAAGCAGCAATGCTGTAGATAGCTTCAAAACCACTTCTTACATAATTAGTATCACTGTATAGTAGGATCAACATCTGAAAAGTAACATGATGGATGATTAGTGAAACACATATAAAAAATTTTAGTTTGGGTTTTAAGAAAAAGGAAGAGTGCGTATGCTGATTAAAAGGGGTATTCAAGCAACTGAAATGCAACAATACATCTATTATTTCTTTTTAAAGTAGCAGCGTCAAGACAATATATGGACACTTCTTTAAAAAACGAATGGTATAGATAACATATTATATCTCTTAATGAACAAAAATATCAGCCTAATGAGACATGCACTTTCTATTTACATACAAGAAAAACAAAAACCATCATTTAGAAATATTTTAGTCGAACATAAAGCAAAGTTATCTCATTACATAACTACCTACACAGTCAAACAGGATTTTTTTTCTTTCTCAGCAAAACATTTAAAAAAGGAATTTTTTCTTTTGTAAGTACGACAACTATGGGGCATTATTAAGAAGCACAGAGTTTAACTTACAGCTCCCTGAGTGGTGGTGACGGCTGGTGGAGTTGTGTTGCCACTGAAGCTTCCCAAAAGAGGACTTGCGTATGAATCTCCATCGTAGATGAAAACATGGTCATAGGAGCACTCTGTGTCCATTTTTGTAAATGTGAGGGTGATGAATGAGTTCTCATTTGCAGCTGAAATGAAATATTAAGCTGGAATGAGTTGTGTGTATATTATCATATTAGCATAAGACAATGGACACATCTTCCAAAAACAATAACAAACCTTGCAATTTTCAAGCCATGGTCATATGCTGATATATTTTATACAGTAAAATAATTTTGAGATTAATTTTGATTTAATGAGAAATATATCATTTTATGTAATGCAATATATAATAAAATCAAGACTAAACTGATGACCCCTGAATATAATAAAATCTGCAGGATATGAAATTTACAACTTTAACCAACATAGTACAGTGACCCACTAATAAGTAGATACACAAGCAAAAATTAAATCAAGTTAATGTGCTTGATTTCAGCTTTGCATAATTCTGATTTACATTATTATTTATTCACCACAACTAAAGGCTTATAACAAATAAACTTAAATACTATTCATAAATTAATGAATGATTTTGAGCTTTCTGAAGACCTTCCATAAAAAAAGTTGGAAATATCAAAAAAGTAAATTTTTGTAATTAAATTTTTTTTTCTTTCTGTACAACCATATATGTCTGGCTGGTTAAAAACTTTTATTTTAAAGAAGCATTGAAAGAATAGCCGTCAAATACTTGCAATTGACGGCTATTCTAACAATGTTATTCACTCCCATTCATTTACAATGTCGCTGAAAATAAGTGCACATGGGGATGGAATAAAAAAGAAAAGCTGAAGTGGGAAAAAAAAAAAAAAAAAAAAGAGTATTTTATAGCAGATGGTTCAAGTCTCTATGCTGTTCCCCCCCCACTTCAGCTGTTCTAGGTAGAGCATTCATTTATATACTTGTTATACAATATTGGGAACAAAAAATTCGATGTATTTAAAAACTTAAAAAATATTTTAAATATCACAAAGAGGTAGTGAGCTGACATAAGCAGTCTAAGAATAATTGCTTCTTAAAATAGCTTTGTGATTTAAACAACTGCTCTGATCGTTATAGTGTCACAAAGATTCAGCTTAAAATTAAAGCTTAAGGAAAAACTTGTTTCAAAACAAAAAAACCTGGTTATGAAAGCATATTGGCACAGTAAATGTTACACAAACAAACAAACAAAATCATTTCACTTTTATGAAATTAAATACCATTTTGAATAGTTAAAACATACAAAAGCTTATCTTTACACAAGTTCTAACCATCCCAGTCAGAATATATATAAAGACAAAAGCAAGAATATTGAACAGATAAAATTTGAATATTTAACTTTAAAACAAAGCATTTTAAATTTTTTAAAAACATTGCTAGATGATTCATGAACGAACTTCCACAATTAGTACTCTCTTCCTCTCTAATGGGAACATCTAGGTAAAAGAATAATTCACAATTTTTTAGACATAAACTACAGATTAAAGATCTATTAAACACAACAGGAATTCAACTTTATTTTTGTGAGCACCATAATTTTTTTATAGTATGAAATAACAGGAATAAAGTGCACAATGAACATAACATAATGTTACAAAAATTCAATTACAAAAATGTACAAAAGTAAAATCAGTCCAACATGGACAAATGACACTTTATTCCTAAATATTCAGGACAATACTTACACAGGTAGCAAAGCTTACACATATTGACACTACAAACAGGAAATGCACTCTTGTACAGATAAGCAACACAGATACAAAGCAGCACTTTTAATAGCAGTCACAGCACTATTGATAGCAATAAGCACACCGGCTTTCTATTTTGTACTCTGGACAAATCTCTGAAGTAATATTCTTCACTTCCAAAACAAACTCCAACAATCCCAGACCGATACATGCTTCTCCACCATGCAACTGACAGTTTCTCAGCAGATTTGCTCAGCCAATACTGACCATTGCCCATAGATTTCCCAATTGATTCCCCCTGGATTGAAACCCCTCAAATTAATTCCTTTATAGCACTTTGACCAGGAGTGACATTACAGGAAAATTCAGAAAAAGTCCACAATTTTCCTCCCAGTCGAGATTTCCGCAAAATTCCAGCATTTTCTGGAATCTTCATTTTGTGACCAAAGTTACCAAGTTTCAGACCAAAATGATTGCTAAGGTCAGGGGTTAACCTTTTCTTGGCTGACAGATGAAATCTCTGTAAACATTGCAGGGAAGCATCATCATCTTGAATTCACAACAATATAAACTTGAATAATCAATTTCAACACCCCCTTCACAGTTCACGAAAAAAACTGTTATCTCTTCAATAATTTCTATATACTTCGTGACTGCTGCATTAGCCAACCTCCCCCTAACAATAAATGGTTGACACTTGTTAATCAAAAATCTATTGAATCAGTAAAAGAGACTTTGAAAAAAAGATAGTGATGAAAAGAATGAACCAATACATTACACTCAAAAGCAAGTACCATTAAATGATTGATAATAACATCTCACCTCTAATGAGCCATTCACAATGGGAATCCATGGGATACTCTTTGTTTCCACTGGATATGGTGCCATAGCTTTCAAAGAGAATTTTTCGTTCTTGATCACAAGCAAAGGTTAGAGGACTGGGGCCAGGATCTAACGTGGAGCAAACAACTAAGGACAAACATATGAGAAAAAATGTTTGGAGAAGCTTTAGAGCTTTCAAATTCATTTTGAGATCAGTTTCCATTTGGTGGGAAATGGAGACAGATAGAGCCCACCAAAATAAAATGCTAAAGAAAAAAGCATTGACATTTTGGAGGATAATTTTGACCTAATTCCATAGATGACTCATCTCTGCAAGGATAGCAGCAACTATAACACAAGGGAATAAAGTTATTTGTAAACATGAGAATACCAGTAATCTGAAAAAGTATATATAACTATATTTAAAAAAGGTATAGAAGAAATATATATGAACAAGTAATCTTCTTATAACTTTGTATTTCTCTACATAAGATTTTCAATATGAAATAAAATTTAAAAATAAAAGAAAGATAACTTAAATAAAACATTCCCACAATACATCTAAATTCTCATATATTTAGCTAATTTTTACTCACCCATTAGTATGCATTGTACTATATTTGTACCTTTTACAACATTTTTATAAAATATTTTCCAATTCAAAATAACTGATGTCGCATGTTTTGACTTATATATAGACTTCTGTAATTAATTTTAATATTTATGTTACACAATAAATGAGTTTTTATTGTAAATAATAACATGAGAATGAATACAATGTAGATGGGCAATTACTTTTAAGGCATATGTTGAATTTCATTGAAACTATTTATCTTTCTTATTTAATTTGTTAATTTAACAATGTAAATATAAATACTATAACATTTTATAATTTTTGATAATTTGGTAAGTATTGATACCAAACAGAGAAAATAATACATAAGTCATTGTTATTCAAGTACTTAAGGCATTCCTAATTTATGAAACATTTTTTTTCTTCTTTTTTGTAATGTCAGGCTTAATTTTGTAAATTGTTTATTTACATGAGATCATTCTTTTACAGGAGTAGTTGGATATTAAAAAAATATACAAAAAATAAATTTCTTTTAACTACACAATAAAAAAAAGATATGCATATATACACTTTTAGAATCTGATGAAATTTTGTACAAGTTCTGTTTTTTAAAACAAATTTACAAATACTTTTTTTGACAGGAATTATAATAAACAAAAAAAAAAAAAAGTTTAACATAGAATAACAGCTTTTATATATATATCATTACAAAAATAATAGTTTGAGCTGAATTTAATAGTTAAACCCATCCACTTTTTGGTCTTTGCAATAAAATTTATTTGTGCTTTAAGTTATTGTATATTAGCACCCCTAGACATAAATCTGAATGGCCAGCATGTATGTAAATTATCACCTTTAATTTTAGCTAATCTTGAGTCTAATTAAATTGCTGATCAGAATCCAGCATGTTATTTTCCCTTTAAATTTATCATCATAATTAATATAGGTTATCAAGTTAAATATCCATTATGCATACTACAGATATGTAACAGTAGGAGAATTAAATTATAATTTACAAAATTTTGCACTATATTATAAATTCTTAAAACTATTTCAGAAATTTAAGGAAAAACACTTGGAAAAATAACCTAAAAATAAAAAAACTTCCTTTACATTTGGTTTTTATACCTTTATAATAAAAACATTCCTTTACATTTGGTTTTTATACCTTTATAATAAAAACATTCCTTTACATTTGGTTTTTATACCTTAATAATAAAAACATTCCTTTACATTTGGTTTTTATACATTAATAAATAAAAACCTTCCTTTACATATGATTTTTATATTTCTTAAATTTTAGCTTTCTTATACAACATTAGATAAATTAAAACACATCTTACAATATTTTCACTCATTAACTTTTCCAGTTTTTTTTCTTTTCTTTATTGAAAGCTACTCTGATTATGACTGCTTTCATCATTCATAATTATTTTATTTCAAAGCATTTGAAGATTTTATCACAATATTCAGAGAACATTTGTCCATACATTATTAAAACACAGCAGAATACTTAAAATACATTGATATTTATATTCCTCCCTAAAGTTATATTTATAGAAGTTAATAAAAAGTAGTTAATATAAAAGTTAATAGTAGTTAGTCTAGCAACTTATATAGTATATATAGCTACTAATAAAAATAATAGGAGCCATAATCAACCAAGAACTGTGAAGAGAAGGCTAAGAGTGCTAGAAAGTGAGAGAGAGCCAGTGGTATGACATAATTAATATATAAAGTAGCATTCATGCAAAGTATGTCAAACAAATTTAGGATTTGCTCAATAGGAATAACAAGAAGCAGAGAAGAAATGCAGGACATCATACCTTAACAAAATTATTTCAAAGGTATTTTAAAGTTCATATTTAAAAAATATTAACCTGCTGTAAAAATATAAAATAGTCACAGAGATTAATTTTTTCTTAAAAATTTCTTTATATAAAGTAATTTGTTTTACACTAATTTATAAACAACAAACAAATACCTATAAGCCATTCAGATGGCCTTAATGTCTTTCACAAGTTCATAAAAGTTGTCAATATATACCAACAATATACAAAAGAGACAACAGTTGTAACTTTTCACAGAGATATAGATAATCTGTAAAAGCTAATATTTTCGTAGTTTTTCCAAGTTTTTCAGCTTTATACAAAAAATGTTTAAAAATTCAATTAAATATAAAAATTGTATCATTATTTTAGTCGAAATATATTTAAAAAAATGATGAAATTCTTTATAATATCTTGACAAAATATCTAAATTAATTTCTTTAACTCAAACAAGAGATCCACATAATTACTTCTTGCCATATTTTTTTTACACACTTTAATTTTAAGTTACTACAACATGTATATGGTCTGTATATTTTGTTAAACCAAAAAAGTAGTAATAGCATCCAGTAAAAACTGTTTGATGTTGATTAGCAAAAATTCATGTAATCATAATAATTAATGCTGTAAGGAATTTCATTAAGCTACAGTATGGCATTTTTTTTTTTTTTTTTTTAAAATTGAATTACAGCAACAATGAAAAAAAAAAAATTAAATTTATAGAGTCATAACAAAACAATGCAGAATTTACTTTAAGTCAATGAAAGGTAAAACCTTAAATGTTTGTTTAGTATCAAATACAAAATTAGATTTTAAAATTTAAAGATTTATTGACACTTAAAACTTTTTTTTTAGATTTTATTCCATGATCAAATATAATAATAATAATAATAAAAAAAAAAAATCTCCATCTAAACATTTATTTTTATCGATAAAACAAGAATTTTTTTGATGCTTTCATTCTAAAATTCAAAACATTAAGTTTACTAAGGAAAAAAAAATTTAATTTTTAAAATCTAAAACACAATTTACCTTTTCCTGAATTCTAAACAAGTATATTACTTACAACAACTTACAAATTTATTGCTTATTTTACTTTAAATGTGTAACAAGAGTTCTTGACATTTCATGCTGTATGAATCAGTGATAGAATTAAGTCTTTTGAGGGTTTCATAGATTTAACCTGTGCATATATAATTTTATTACACAGTTTCTAACCCTATTAAAAGAAAAACTACACAGTTTTATTTTTACTTTCCTTTGACAAATTTCCCAGTTTTATTTCATTGATTTCAAAACAGAAATAAAATATGCAATTCTCTATTTTCATTAAATGAGGATTCTACGAGTATTTATAGAATTTCTTTGTTGTCATTACATGAATGCATTACAAATAACAAGACAAAATTCATATCAGTTCAACAGTCATGTTTTACTGACCGCAGTGAGATTCTTTAGTAAAATATCTTCAGAAAGATATAGGAACTAGCTGTAATTTACAATTGAAACATCAAGTTCACTTGGAAGTACAATAAGACTTCATTTCTCAAGAATTTTTACGATGAGAATTGAACATAACCTAATATTTATGTTTGAATAATAATTTGAAATATATTTACAGTTCTTAAAGTATGTTATTAACAAACCATTTTGCAAATTGCCCTCAAATTACGACTACGAATATTACATTCGATAAATGTCATTTGGATTTAAAAATCAGAAAAAGTACGATACATACCTTCAGTTCTTTATTGAATAATTTGAAATAATACCGAATTCCAATTTTTCCCCTTAAAATCATTAAGTATCCGTCAAGATAGGTTTTGAATTGCATGCATTCATTATGTCACGATTTAGTAATAATAACAAGGACAAACTGAAATAACAAAATATTGCACAGAATTAAAAGTGAAATTCAAAATTGAATTTTTGTACGAGAATAATTGAACTCATATCATGATTCTAAAATAATATAGATAAAAATTTGACAGACGTCTTCCAAATCCTGACGGATACACAAACACTATTTCCACAATATCATCTGTATGTGTTTAGAAAAAGGAAACTCTTTTCGTACTCCGCATGCTCAAACACGCCTACTCATTTGCTATTGGTGTAAAAATAAGTGTAAAAATTGGCAGTATAATAAATATTAGATAATGAAAAGTTGAAGTTTTTTTCTTTCTATTATTTATCTCGCAAGAGAAATATTCAACTGACAACTGAAAAACTTGAATACATTTCTGAAAAAATTTTCAAGGGAACGTTTGTAGGGAAGAAAATCAAATTGATATTCATCGGTTAATTAAAAAACGACATAAATTATTTACAAATGGAAGATTGCTTGGATAGTGATCACAATGGCTCTTAGACTATATTTTTTAAAACTTTAACCAATTAAAGACACTGATTAATTGGTAATGTTTATCTTCCCAGAAATTTAAATGTTTTCACTGAGAAAAATTACGGTTAAGAATCCTTACTTAATTATATCAAAGTTTATTGAAATGGAACATACAAAGTGAAATGAAGACAATAATGGAGATTCATTTTGTGTGATTTTTGTGTTTATGTCCTCTAATTCAATGTATCATAATTTTTAATTATTTAATACAATCTTTCATTCTCTCATTGCTTTCCAAATATAATTTATAAAATGACTGAAAGATATACTCGATTTCATGAAGATCGGGACTACGAGGTATTTATAACTTTATGTCTACAGATTTTGATGTTTATTTGCCTTTCCCCATAATCACAGTAAAATATGGGCTTATGTTTATTTAAGTTTTTTTTTTCGTGTGATCCTCTGTTATGCTATTGTGAATGATTTAATATTTTGATGGATCCTCTGAAATTGGAAGACAATTTAATAGATACTTATATTTTTAGCCACCGAATCAGTCTTTAATAAAAAACGCACAAAATTTAAGTAGTTTTATATTTGTGATAATAGTTAATACGGCTCTACTTCGGCAACTGCCCATTAATCTTTTGTCTCTAAATCTTTTTTCACTGTTTTATGAAGAAATCAAAAGATAGTAGATATAAATTTTATTCAGAGTAATAAAGGATATTTTTTTTTTATTATGATACAGTCCATGTAAAAAAAAAGTTAATTTTGTATATATCTAATTTACTTAAAAATGTGAAGGAAAGATCAATTACTCATTACATATTTATATACCTGTATGTAAATGCACATATACATGAGTTGTGCTATCGGTAAATTTAAGTAAATAGTGAAACCTCTTATAATCTACATTAAAATTTTTAAAATTTATCTGTCGAAATCTACTTGAATCAATCAATCCTTTGATTAATCTAATTGTTACATTTAGAATTTTTTTCATATATCTTTGGCTGGGCTAGCCTTTAGTATTGCCTAACCAAATTTTTCGCCAAAAAATACCGCCAAGTTTAGCGAAAAATGATAATTTGTATCAACCCATACATCATCCCAATGGATAGCACTCTGAGCATTACCCAAGTTTTAAGAAATAGTTTTTTATATGAAGAAAAGAAAATAAATTAAATTTCCAAAATTATGAAGTTCTATAATTGTTTCAAAGAAAATATACAATACTATCATTAAAAGATCAGGTTCGCTATAACTTGTGAATTGTTTTCTATATGATGAGTAAAATAATTTGTATATATATATATTTAAAAATAGCATCTAAATGCAAATGTATCTAAAAATTATTCAACTTAAAGAGAAAGAAGAACTTTTTGACTAAATAAATTCCTTTATAGTTCAATAAAATGATTCAAATATCAATATTAGGTACACATAAAAAAATTCCTAAGTTATAAGAATAATTTTTAAAACATAAATGTTGCTAAAAGAAAGAATCTTAATCCTGGCATTTTATTTTCACCCTCTGTCCTTGTACTCTAAAAAATATCTATACATTTGTAATATGCATATTTATTTTTTGAACATGGAATTTCGTTGGAAATTTTGATGGTAACCCTTTTTTAAAATACAAAACTTGGCGCCAAAAAATGGCATCAAATTTGGCATCTGGGCGATACTAAAGTGGTTCCGTATGTGTTGACAGAGGAAGAGTGACTTTTTGCATAATTTTACTCCATTATCTCTATTAATATTCAGCTGATGGGTTTGATATTCAGTGATCAGGTAAACAGAATTATTGGAATCTTTTACTTTAAACTGTTCATATCTGACAATGTGCAAATTGGAAGATACATATATATTCTTTAAAGTCATAAAATATGATAGTTTCATTTGTTGCATTTTTTTTTTAACCCAGCATTACTCATGGAGGATATCTCATAGCCATGGACGTTTACTTTTATTTCCTATCTCAGAATTTTTGCAAAAATTATAAAAATGCATACAAATAGAATACAAATATAAATATACATTTAAAAATAAAACATTTAATTTTCACATTTTCTGCAAATACATGTCATGTGTTCCATGCAAGCATTTCTCATCTATAGTAATGATGACATTATACGCTTTTTGACAATTTTCCACAAATTTTTCAAAAAACTCGCATATTGGAGCCAATTTATCTAAGTCTTTTCTGCTTTAATGCGTTATAATTTTGTCAGAGTGTAGATATCTCATAAGAAAATTGAAATGGTTTGCTGGCGTAATTGTCCGGAATGCCTCGATTTTGGTTTTGTCTTTTGCCCAGAGATCTTTCACATTTACATGTATTGATTTATGTACATCACAAATATACAACAATCCAATAAATGCATTTACTTCAGCTTCGTTTGTTTCTTTAGAAATCCTTTCCTGGGAAAAACAATCTTTTATTGATCCAATAGAAATATTTGTTCATTTTCCCGCAGTTTGAATCAATTTAGGATTAGTAAATTCCATGCTTTTATATCTCAAGGGACATCTTTTGAAATACATATATTTCCAGGGAGTTTTGTGATGTTTTTTTAGACACTTTAACATTTGAATGGAATTTCTCTTTTTTTCTAAGCTATTTCTTTATCTCTTCTTATAAACAACTTTTATTAAATTTTACATGGTCATCTTCTAAATCTTAGTCAATTTCTGTAGCAGAATGATGATTACTGTTGTATTCCACATCTTCTGTTCTTCATTTTCTTTATTTGAAGGTACTGTATCAAAAAACGTCTTCAATACTGTGCTTCTTCTTTATTATTTTGAAAACATGCCATATCGAACAAGCAATTAGAAATGCGTTCATGTTTTTAAAACGGAACATTTAAAACAATTCATGTTTTAAATGGAAAAGCTTCCTCAGGGTGTGACATACCTGGAGAGCTGATCTATTTTTACTATCAACAACAAAAATAGATATTTAACAAATATCTATTTTTAGAATTTGTTCGTGCTGGTTCTTCTTTTCAAGGTTATGACTTCAGAGTCAGCTTCAAGAAATTTCATTCATTTTCTAAAAAAGGATAGGAAAAAACATTGAAAAAAGAGGGGAGTGGGTATGTGATATCCTGCAGAAATAATGCTGGGTTAATTTTTGCATTAACATTAGAATGCTGGCATTTTCTTTATACCTAGAAAGACGAGAAGATGTCATTTTGGCCACTCGCTTTCAACAAATAAAAACGGTTTTTTTTCGATATATTTTGCTGAAATAAGCTCTGCAATACCTTCAACTACTATATTTGTTTATTATATTGATAACATTGATTACATACTCAGCTCATGCTTTATTTTACATATATATATATATATATTCATATTCAAGGTATTTCAATGTATTCAATTAAGCATTTATAAATTACAGTAATAAAAACAAAATCAAGTACACTAACTCATAAAATATAATTAATATTTGAATTACACAAAATATTTTAAATGTATATTGCATTTATTGATTGATTTTATAAGCTAAGATTTAAAACTATAAATATTTTAAAATGACTTACATTGTTCCTTTGTGCAGTCTCTACAAATAGTAAGCTTTATCACTTTACCCGTACAGGATCCTCAAGCAGGCATTTTACAATCAGAACAAATGTCCATCATTTCATTGTGGCATCAAACAATTTGGCATTGTTTTCGTTTTCTGATTGATTTTCGTTTTCTGATTGAGGTAATGAATGTATTATTTATGCCTAGGGCGAAATCGTAATGTGGAAATTTCTTGGAGGAAACATAATTTTTGTTTCAATCAGCTGAATTCAAAGTATAGTCACCTTACTTGTTGTTAATGCCAGTAATTTTTTTATAAATGACCCATACATTAATAGCGGCAAAGTCTAGAGTACTAAAAAAAATTTGTACCGGTCATCGTCGGGAAGCTGATATAGTACTATACTTTCTTGCATCTGATCGAATCTATCTATACCAGAACAAGTGGATCTGTTTGAAGTATCTCGAATTTTGTCGACTTTATATTAAAATGCAAAAACCTCATGATTTCTTTGAATCTATCATGAATCATTGTTTCATGAAAAAAGTTAAGGCTCCAAGTTTTGGACCACTGATTGTTGATGGAAATTTCTTTCAAAATAAAAGCTCCGAGGGCATAAAGTAAGGAAATAAAAGCATCTAATTTTTTCAAAGATATAATCCAGTGTGGACTCTCTAAACTTCGCTGAGCTTTTGCTTCTGTTTACTTTTGTATGAAATGTAATATCTTTTTGTTTTTAAAGAGTGTACAAGTTCTAGTAAAGTTCCAACAGTTACATATTAAGGTCTGTTGAGCTTGGTTCGGAAACTCTTCTCAATACATTATGCTGCTGCCGTCTTTCAACAACAAGAGAATCAGAAGGAACTGTAATCCACACTGTCGTATCTTTAGCTACTTCTATATTAATCTAATTCTGGTCATTTTTAGACTGAGATGCTGGTTCTACACTTTTTTTTTTTTACAAATCTGCTTCGCTTTTGACCTGTTATTATGAGTCTGATTTCTTCCTTGTGAAGTACTTGCTTGTTGAGAATCAGTGTTTATAAGTGAGACTTCTTCATTTTCGGTTTCAGAAGAGTAATCATTTTGAGCAGATTATATAAAAAGTGAGCATTCATCGGTTGAAGCAGATTCACTTCCATCTTCCAGAATATATTTTTCATCAGATAAATCCTATTTTTAATCTGAAGCAGAATCAATTTCAGGTTTATTTTGAAACAGTTAAGAAATTTCTTTTTTTTCTAAAAATTCCTTGCACAAAGGCTCTTCGCGTCATTACGAGAGAAAATGTATGCCCAAACAAGTCAAGAACAATGAAAGTAATGAATTTGTAATTCGAATAAAGTAATTATAGATAACATTCAACTCCTTTCATCAAATCATATTCAAATTACTGCGAAACTAATTATGTGTGACTTGTAGATGTTTTTCCATCCCTACCCTTTCCTTTATGTCTCTTTTTATCACATTCCTGCAAAATAGGAAAAAAAAAAGTTCACATATAACAAAATATGCAATAAAAAATTTAGCATAAATTGCTGTGTTTGTTCAGCGGTCAAAATGACCATAGTCAGCCTTTCTAAGTATAAGCACTTATAACATCAATATTAATGAGCGAAAGATAGTCATTTTTTTTTCTACCTTATCTTTATGAATAATTGTGAGAGGTCAATGAAAAAAAAAAAGAAAAGAATAAACAGAGTGAAATTGATTATTTAAAATTTGTCTGCAGTCAAAATGACTGCTCCCGTCTTTCTAGTGTTAAAGGCCATAAGAAACTATAGAAACAATGTTAGAGAAACATTTCTCTTTGATTTCATAATATAATAATAATAAAAAAAAAAAAATTGCAAGAAAGAACATTGGCTGCATTATTTTTGTTTTCAGATTTTGTGATTTTTTTATTTATCATTCATTCCATCTAGATATGATAGCAAATGAATCTAATTCAGTGAAAATATGCCAAAATAAAATATTGTAAAGTGTTAGCACTTTAATATGTACAAAATTTTTTTTAAAAAATGAGTTGTATTTTTATTTGAATATTCCTTGCTAAAAGGAGCCGTAGTGCAATTTTTTTTTTTTTTTTTTTAAGTTTTAAATATATTTGAAGGAAAAAGTTTGTCTATTACATATTCCAAGTTATATTTTCTATTTGAACTTAAAATTATTATGATTAAAAAAACACAAAAAGTTATGTTATTAAATTTATTCAAAATCATTTTTCATGTGAAGCATAAAACTCGTACACCACAAACGATCTAACATAGGATTCCTCCTAGTTATAATAAGTATCAATCTTCTGTTTAGTATTTTCTAATTTTTTAAACAAAATTTCCTGTTTAAAAGTTTGTGACATTTTTATTTTACATTATAGTGTTAACTTGTTTATGGGCATCATTAATTTAATTATGATGATATGCTATTCTTAATATTTTGCTGTTTTTACTGTAAAGTAAACAGATAAATTGTATGATTTTTTCCCCCTCAGAACAAGAATATAGACAGTTATGATGATGGACTTTTGGAACTGGAACAGTCATCTATGGCACTACCCATATCACAGGTTATTATTATTATGCCCTTTTATATTTGAACATCCTTGGGAAGAACCACTTATTGAATTACGAAACTTCATAATTAAGAAATCCTTTAAGAGTCCCCTATTTATTTGTTTATATAATTGTGTTTTGAACAATTTTCGTTTGCAGAATGTTATAAGCCATGAAGGAACCAAATAAATATTCTTATATTTAGGAAATTTATGTGATTAGAGCTTTTTGTAGTACAGATTCATTGTACAATCATAAAACAAAAAGATTTGTCCTGAATAACTTTTGCAATTTTTAATGATGCTAGACAAAATTAATGTAAATGTTAATTATTCAAAGATAATTAAATTTGGATGTAAATAGATTAATTATACTCTGTTTCACCTGAACTTGGATTTGTAGCTGTTGCCATAAAAACGGGTTACATCGGGAAAAGGAAATGACTATAATCAACGAAATTCGCCAAATTTGGCAAGGAAAGAAAAAATGTGTGCAATAAATTTATTTGTTTCATTTAAGTATGTATCTTTAATAGCTCATTTATTTAACCTATTAATAAAACAAAAATTTCTATCATATTTATGTATCTTCATCCAATTCATCTCCAAGCTTATCTCCAAATTAGCTTTATGAATTATTATTAAAAATTGCTTATACCATGCATTGCATTTCAAGTAATTATACAAATAGGATAGTTTAAAATACCAAATTGACCTTTTTCTTTTTATAAGTAATAGTGACATTGAAAAATATATTTGTATTGCAACAATATTATATGCATCATATGCATTAACAGCTCATCAGTACTCAATAGTTCTGAATTGCTATCAGTAGAATCATTGTTCACAAATGTAATTAAATTTTGACTTTCCCACATTTTGTTAACAAGTTCATCTCTTTCTCTATATCGGTTACATGATTAGTGTAATTCATCTTTCAAAAAGCACAGCAGGTCTTTTCCTTTTTTCTAATCAAAATCCTATGACTTCCAATATCCTGTACAAAATAGTCCTCCTTTTTGTCTTTTAAAAAATTATTGGTATCCTTGTTCAATCTTTTCAGATTTTTGTTTAACGTAGGAATCTCATTTCTACAAACAAACCAAGAATTTTTCGTAGAATGTATGACAATGTAAAGTCATCAGACTTTATCAGTTTCTGCTCTTTCCTATGGCACTAAGTCATTTTTTATCCCCAGGAGAACAAAATGTCTTTTTTTTTTCTTCTTTAAACAAAGAACTGTTCTTTTAGAAACACCAGTTAATTGAGAAATCTTTTCAACGATATGATTGACAGATTATCAAGGTTTTTCATCTTGAATTCCTTCTTCAGCCATGTTAAACAAAAATGAAGAATATAACATGAGGGACAAGAATTGTAAGTGTGAACAACTGCAAAGTAAATGGTATAGAATTAGGAAAAGTAGCAAGCTCGTCAAGAATGTTACCTTGAAAACCGAAATCCATCATTCTTCAGCCAAACTAGAATCCATCTCATCACTATTTTGACAATATTAATTCTCTTAAATTTAAAAATTAATTGTTTTAACATGTTGTTAACTTGAAATATATCCTTAAAATCATAATTTTTGTCATGCATGACAATTTTTTTACAAATTTCTATGCATTTTTTAAAATTTTAAATTCCAAAACAAGATGGAACTTTTTTTCTAGTGAATTAATACATTTTCTACTTTTTCTCAATGCTAACAAGTTAAGGTGAAATGGAGTATACATACTTAAATTTACTTAGTTATTAATTAAAAGGATATTTTAAGTTAACTGTTTAATATTTAAAATAGAAAATTAAAAAAATAAGGGGAGGGGGGGTCTAAAATGGATGTTCTGCTCTTTTTTATAATTGATTTCTCATCAGTCTAAGTTGCATACATTTTGTGTGATTCAGCTTAAAATTTTTTAGTTATGGGTAATTAGAGAAAAATATTTCCCTCAATGCTATATGAATGTTTCAGACATTTGACAATATTAAATTAACTATTTAACATTTTTCAGTCACCAATCTATAGTTAATTATATCAATACCAATATGTTCTATAATACCAATCTATAATTAATAGTTTCCAAATTTAGTAAAAAATCAAACAATCAAAAAATAATTGGTATAAAAATATCAATTTAAAAACAACGTTTATCCACTTATTATTCGATCACTTTTTTCTCCTTATTTTCCTAATATTTATTGATAATTTTCAACATTGGATCCTGTAATTATGCTGAATTAGTATGAGAAATTTGTTTAATGCAAATTAGTATGAGAAATCTGTTTTAATATTAAAATTCTTTTTTGTTGTATTAAAAATAATGTAAAGTAATATAAGACCATTAAAATAAAATTTAAACAATGAAACATTTAATAAAAGGTGAAGAAAATAAAATTAATAGCTTATAAATGATATAGGGAAATTAAAACATAGGTGTTGTTTAAAGCTTTCTATATTTAGCTATGCAAAAAAAAAAGTTCCCATAATTTGAAATTTTTGAAAACTAATAAACTGTATTAATTCAATGCAATAATTAATCCATTTACGTAAATTAGTTTTCTTCCAAGTCATTAATAGTGATTTTACTTTTGCACTGCAATTGGTATTTTTATGGATGTCTCTTTTGTGATGAATGTAGCAATTATTTAGCTACCTGTGGTATCTTGATTTAAGTATCATATATGAAGGGCAATTAAATATATTTTGGGGTAGATTGTTTTTATGAAAGCTTTATATTTAATGTTTTCTGTTTCTTTCTTAAGGATAATCTTGGATATCAGTTGCTCCAAAAACAAGGTTGGAGTAGTGGTAAAGGTTTGGGCCGCACCGAACAGGGTATGTCAAAACATTTGACCTTTTTTTTTTCACATTTATAGTAAACTTTTCTCTAGTTAAGGATTTCTTTGCTTTCCCCTTTAAAACAATTTATTATTAACCTTGTCATAATGTAATGATTTCTAGAGGCGGTTAAATGTAATTTATGACTTTTGTATTAGTTTCCTTTTTCAAGAAAATTAAAATCGTTTTTAAAAATGGATATGTTAGGAGAGAGGCAAAACGTTTTTTAAATATAATAGGATTTTGAAAATTTTTAATCTGCAAATATATATATACCCATTTTCCTTTCACAAGCTTATTTGAATTTTCCTTTGTTTACTGGAAATATGCCACTTTCCTTTTTTTTTTTTTTCCCATCACATATTCAGTTCAGATTTTCATTCCTTTCTATTTTAGTAATTTTCAAATTCAAATTGTATCTAAAAATAGAAAATCATACACTTTATAATTAGTTTGAAAAAAAGAGGTCCATAATGTTGTAGGAGAAACAGAATATTTAAATATTCACTAATTCTCAGATTTCTTATCCTCCTTTGTTTTATCTTGCTTAAGCACTCTTATTTTTTCTCATGTTAGTGGGTAATTGAAATAAGTATCAATTTATATGTCTATATATAGAGAGATATATCATCACTCCAATTTCGGTGACATATTTTGTGTTAGTTTAAATATCCTGATCCCCATTAAAATGTGGTTTTATATGCTTATATAAATGTGTATACAGGTGTTTTAGAACTCATGGTACAAATTTAAAGGGGATGGTGATAAGTACTAAACATAAAAAAAAAACTAAAACTAACTAAAAAACTGAAAAGTACTAAACATCAAATATTTTTTGAGTTGTATTCAATAGATACAAGTAACATGTATGGATAGAAACATAAGAAATTGGCACAAAATGGAATATAAGTTATTTACCTACACCATCAAGTGCTTCTTTTCAACAATATTTACAGTAATTTTTTGCTGAAAATTACATCTATCATTACCTGAAGACCTTAAATGACAAGTGTCCAGTTAATTCTGTTACTTGAATGGCTGCTATGACTGCATGTGTGTGAGAAATAACTGATATCTTTGAAACTGAATACCAAGAATTTTATTGATATTCCAAGGTATAGGTAAACAATTGTAAACATTTCCGAAAAGTACTTTTCTCAACAGTGTTTGTAAGTAAGCAATTTATATTTCCATTTATGCCTATTTTTTTGTGTTGACATTACATATCACTTCATGTCACACATTGCTTAAACAAAAAAATGTCAGTTGTGGCATGTCCTATAATCATTTAAAATTTACTCAATTATATATAGTGATATTTCACAGCTATATATACCACATTTCAAAAGAACTTTTTTAAATTTGAAAAGAAATTTTCAATCATTTTTGCTTTTATTGTTTGAGGATTTTATGCTACTTGAATAATATGTGAGATTTTCAAAAATATTTTATTAATTAAAGTATGAGAATAATATAATTCAGTTTTTATGTTAATATTTGTCTGTGGGTTTTAAAATTTCTGCATGCACACTTTGATTTTGAGCAGTGCTGTAAGGAACAAGTAAATTAACAGAATTCTTATCTATTCCTGTAGTCATATGCAATTTTTTTTTCTATATTTGAAAGCATTTTGCTTTCTAATTTTTAATTTTTGGTGTCTCATTTAAAGTTATTTATTCTTGCAATAACATTACTACCTGAGCCTTGGTAATAAATCAACTGTCATTCACAATATTCATAGAAGGATTTTTATTAACTAGTTTTCTTCATCATATTAATTTTGCAATCTGCTAGAAGTCAAACATGTAATTAAAACTGTTATCTAGTTGCCTTTTCTCTCCTTCATGCTGTTTGATGTGTTTGTATTATTGTATCTTGTTCATGTGTGGTTAAATTTGATCTTTTGCTTTCATAGTTATTTCATGACACTTGTAGGTCGCCTTGATCCTCTCCCCATTGTCATGAAGGAGGATATCATGGGCTTTGGTCGCTTGGAAATGGAGGTAACCTTTATCAACAATTTGTAAACTATTCATTGAGAAATCATCGCTTTACAGGATGCTGTTTCTTTTTCCTTTTAGTGTGCTGGAGATTGAACTTTTTTTTAAAAAAAGAATAATCAGAACATAAAATATTCTTTTGTATGTTGTAAGTGAAAATAGATTGAATTGCAGTATCTGAATGAAAAGTTAATATTTATACAGTTTCATGATGATTTTCAGATAATTGTAATTTTGATTAGATTGTGAATTTTCTGAGATAATTTCATTTAATATGATAATTTTTCATTAAAATTATGCTCAAAATTCTCCTTGTGTTAAATAATTAGTTGGAGATTTTATAAAACAGTGTTTAACATGAATTACTAAATTTTTTAAAATCACTATCTAAATTTTCATTTTTAGGTTTGTTTTAACATGGTGCATGTTTTACAGTGTGTAACTTCTCAAAAGTTTGTCAAGAAAATGCAATTTGTTTTTGATAAAGTTTCTAGGAAAACATACATAGAGAGAAAGAATTGTTTGTTGCTCTCTCTCTCTCTCTTTAATGTTAATCCCAACAAGAGCAATTCATTGTTTGAACATTTGTAATTCTTGAAATAGGAAAACTGTTTAGGGATCCATGTGGCTTCCTGAAGATTGATTTTCTTCAGAAGGACAAAGGAAGTTTTCTAGTTCCTTTGGTTATAACTTGTAATACAGATTTTTAATATTGAGTTTTAAGTTTGATATCTGATTAATTATCTGTTGGAAGTTTTCTACAAATGTTGTGGTGTGATATACATTTGTACTAACAATTCTTACCCAAAAACTAATAATGAAATGAGCCTTGAAAATTGTTATATTCTCTTTTTAGGGTATGCTGAAATTTTTTACGTTAATAATAGTAGCACTTGTTATCTTTTCAATCAGATAACAGCAATATTAATTTTTTTTATCCTTGTAAAGTAGCAAACAATAGTTCCTTATGCTGGTCAGTATTAAATTAAGAATACATGAATGGTGTATTATTTATTGATAGTTGATGTATGTATGTTTTATGTATAAGGGTGATTGATGAATGTATTCACTTCAATTTGAAATATGTGTATATTTGTTAATAAGGGTTATTATTAAGGGTTATTGTTAATAAGGTTGTTATTGTTTTCATTATTTCATGTTTCTTTTTATTTTCTTGAAGACTTTCAAATTTATGTATAAAAAAAATCTTTGATTTGCTTATTTCTATGATTTTTAATTCTATTTTTTATATCTCATAATAATTATATTTCTTTAGATATTAGATTTTATATAATGTTCTTTTATGTTTTTGTAGTATATGTTTGTGAAAATAATATAATATACTAATATAAAAGAAGTAAATATGAAACATGTATGAAAGATAGTAATAAATTATGTAATTATATCAATTATAATAAAATAAACCAATAATTAGAATTTATAATTTAGACATTATTAATAAAATTAAATTATTAAATAAAAAAATTATATATATATAAAACAAATAAGTTAATAAAACAACACAGGCAACAGAAGGAACAGTAAGAAAAAAAAAGTTCAAAACCAAAGAAAGAAACAATCATTTATAGAAAAATGAATAAATAATTCATTACCTGGTAAAAAACAAGACATGCATGTTTAAGATTATGGACTTCAAATGGGGAAATGAATTGAATGTTTGATACTACGAACTCCACCAGTGTTATCTTGCAGGGGGAAAATAGGATCATTTTAAGAAGTAAATTAAAATAGACTACACAAAAAAAAAAGACAAAATTTTAAAATACAAAAGTAGGAACAAAAATATACTACATAAATGCACATACATGCAAAAAGATTGAAGTCTATATATATAGTGACACGCTCAAAAGTGTTCGTACACTTATGATTTTCAATGAAATAGGGCTTTATGCGATAATTAAAATTTCAGTTTTTGTACTTAATACTGAGATCTATAAACTGTTCTTAGCAAAAATATATGAAATATTTTAAAAATATAGTAAAACTTTATTTTTAAGAAATCAATAACCCAAAAAGAAACAAAAATTTTATCTCATAAAAGTCTTTGTACACTGGGAAAATCTCTACATATTAGTAAATATTCTAATTTTTTTATAAAACTAATATTTAGTGAAATATCCTTTAGCATCCATAACAGCTTTTAAATGTCGGGAATAGATTTCTCCATTTTTTTTTTTTTTTTTTTTTTTTTTTTTTTTTTTTTTTTTTGTAATTTCTGCATCAATGCTTTTCCATTCTTTTAATTATAACTGTTTTTAGTTCGCTTTATTTAATGTGGTATTTTCATATTCTAACCTCCAGTTCAAATATATTGTATTGGATTTAAATCTAGTGAGTGATGTGGGGTTTTCAAAACTTGTGGACAATTATAGAGGTACCAGAAGTGAACGTTACCTCCACCTCCATGCTTAATTGTTCCAACTAATTTCTTTGGATTAAGTTCCTCATTTTTTCCCCCCATACAATTATATGTCCATCAGAACCAAAAATATTAAATTTGCTTTCATCGGCAAATAGCGCATTATTCCAGTACGTTGTGGGTTTATTAATAATTCATTTTGCGAAGAAAAACCTAAGTTTTCTGTTTTTTGCTGAAACAAAAATTTTCTTCTGGCAGAACACTCAATCAATCCAGTTGCTTTGAGAATTTGTTGAACAGTTTCAGATGAAATCGAAATAGAAAATTTTTCATTAAATTCTGCAGAAACTTTTACAGCACTCAAATGATGTTTTTTCACAAATTTTCTAATTATAAATTTCTAATGACGTTTTGTTAACTTTGCAGGACGACTTTTTCTTACCTTATTTTCGATCCGATTATTTCTTTAAAGAGTTTTATCACATACTTGCATTGTAGAATGGGATAAATTAACTAATTTAGAGATATTCCGAACTGATTAACCACTATTATGAAAAAAATAATTTTCGAATGCTATTTGTTGTTTCTTTTCAACTACGAGCCATTTTTAAACAATAAATAGAATATTATGTAGTAAACAAGCAAAAATTAAAGCCAAATGATTTTTTATAAATGCCACCAAAATGCAAAAATAAAGTGACATACAATGATTATAATTATAAATTTTTCCTAAAATATTTCAGTGTACGATGACTTATGTGGCATTTTATTTCTCTATCTTCTACCCTTTTCATTTTTATATGAAAAGAAAATTAATCAATATATTAAATAAATGTTTTATGTTATTTAGAATTATATAGAATTGATGTGAAAAAAACTTTGGACTTCATATTTGAATTCAATTTCAGGGTACTTCATTTTAACTATAGATTTTTAAAGTCTACAAACACTTTTTGGAGCCACTGTGTATATATATATATCCCATGCAGTTAATCTTCATCTCTAATGAAGTTCTGAAATTTCTTCTTCCAATGATTAAGTCCTTTCCTTAAAATAAGTAATTCAAAGTTAGTTGAAAAAATTGAAACAATTGTATTCATGAATTGGATCTCCTCCAGTATTACGAAGAGTGCAACAATGATCTCTTTCTTTCATTATTTTTTTCTACCTTATGTTCTTCTCTCCCTAATTATTTTTCTAAATAATCACACCCTGACTGTGTTAATTTATATTAAATTGAAATATGACTAAGGCTACTCGGGGAATATTACTCAAATTACCGAAATGCCAGTCATTATTTTTTAAACGATTTTAAAACTTGACATATCTTTTTTAGGAAAAAGGCAGGATAACTTTAATTTGCTTAGAGGCCCTCCATTTATTTTTGAAATTATATTGATTTTAGTGTAAGTATTAAAAATTGTTGAGTGTTAAGGAAATTATAAACAATTCAAAACTTGGCAAAGCATAACTAATTTGTGAACTTAATTTAAAATTTGTATCTGTTACATATTGCTGCATTCAATCTAATGGTATGTAAATTCTTTGTAACACAAATTAGTTGAGATTTAGACCAATCAACAGATACTTTTCAGAAAATACCATTTTTTAAAAAAGGCAAATAAATGACAGATAGGTCAAATAAGTCTTGTAGAAACTTGACGTTTCTCTCAAAACACAATAAACAACCAAGCTAACTAAATCAAGCTCATTCAATTATTTTCTATGTCTAATTTTCCATTATCTTTCAAAGTTCAATCTGAATAATACATTATTTAATGGCAAATTTTTTTTCTATTAAATTTCTTTCAAGAAAAATATTTTAATCTGTTTTTTCATTGAAATAACATAGTTATGTAATTAATAACAATCTTGAGTTTTGTTCTTGTGTGTCTCAATTTTTATTGACAGAATTTCTTAAGTTCTTAAAAAAAAAAAAGTAAAATAGTTATAATTGTCGTTTTTCTTTGATTTTTTCAAAAATTAAGGTTGGTAAAACATGAATATTAAATGCATGATTATTAGTCTAGTTATATTTTCAGATTGAATCAGCAATCATTTTTTTAAATTGTTGGAATCCTTTCTATTTAGGAAGCAAGACTAAATTTTAGACTAAATTTAGGAAAAGACTAAATTTAGCAAGACTAAATACATCTACCCACAACTTTTGAAACATTAAATATCTATTCTCATTTTCAAAAACAGTTAATGAAAGAATTACTAGATAAATTATGAATTAAATGCTGCGAAATAAATAATACCAAATTAGAGTGAACAAAAATTCCAACAGATTTTGTGAAATCACATGATTGAAAATTTTCAATATATAGCTATAAAAATTTTAATATATCTTGAAAACTTTCAAAATACAATGAATTATATTTGAGAAATGCTATCCTACTTCATTGCTAAAATATATTAAAATTTATAGTAAATATTGTGGAATTTGTTCACATCATTCTTTGCAATATTTGGATAGTGAATCAAAATTTTAACAGAATAGATCTCCAATAATATATCTAAAATATAAATAAGGTATGGTGATTCTAAGGCTACCGTATTCAATATTGAGAAAGAGGAATTAATTAAATGACTAAAAATTAGTTTTTGATCATTCCAAAAATGGGGGAATAAAAGTTTAAATTCATTCTCTCCCTCATCCATTTTACAAGCAATCATTGCATTCAGCCAGCTAAAATATATTCTTCCAAGGGCTGTGAATTCTTGTTACTTTACTGCTTATTTCTGTCAAAATGGATATCCATATAACAACAAAGTCTGCTGAGGGACTTATCCTGTTTTTCTTGGGTTTGGATTATTATATGAATAATGAGAATATTCTTGGGTTTGTTTTGTAACAGTGATTGCCTTTTATTTATCGAGCTGTTAGCATGGCTGCATACAATTGGAAAAACACTGTAACTTCTGAACTTTATACATGTGTAATTAAACAATGAGGGTATTTTAAAGTTGTATTTTGCTCTACGGATTTTCTTGTAGATATTCTTTTAGATTTCTTATTAAAATTATCTGTCATAATTTTTTTTATAGTTAGGCATTTATATTCAGTTTTAGTTTTACATATATTTCTGTCAAATTGCTAGCATTTTTATATAATTAATATGAAATAAAAAGTAATATGTGCATGTTTTTATTGTCAAAAAATGTCTTTGACAAAAATTAACTGAAGTTTTGTGTTCCTTTTCTTCTTCTTCTTTTTTTTTTTAAAAAAAATATTTAAATTATATTTGATATAATAACTTCAATTTCCCAAATGTTGAAATATTTTCCAAACATTTGATGTTTTTTTAATATTTTTGAAATTTAAGAATTTAGAAACATTCTTATAATTTGGGATATTTCAATATTATTAATAATCATTTCTTGAAGAAAAGTTAATTTTTTGATCTTCCATGGAGAGTGTTAAATAAAATTAATGTATCAATTTGAAATTTTGCAAAATGTGTTGCAATTAATAATGTAGACTCAAGGGAAAATTGTTTATATTAAGCCATGTTCAGGAAGGAATATATTACTATACAGGGATGTACTTTTCTGTAATGTAACAGGATTAATTTTAGATATGAAAAACGGACAAGATTGGGAAGGCATTTTGTTTCATAAAAGATCGCAATTTTGTCTTTCATGAGTGAATATTAAGGGAAAAATAAGTGTTGTAAGGAGGCAAAAGGAATTTTTCATTTGGGAAATAATGATTTCTGCTTACAAGCTTATAAATCATTCTGTAGTTGATAACCTTATAAATATATGAGTAAAAAAACATTAGATATTAGTTGAGATTCAGTACTTTGAATCAACAAGTCATCAAACAATACTTTTCTAAAATGAGCACTTCTTTGCCAATCAAGTAAATATTTCTTTTTGTGGTAATATTTCCATATTGATGGGTGAAAATGCTTCTCTGAAGAAAAGATCGAATTTGGTGGCTAAATCAATTCACATCAAGTTTTGATATTCAAATTTAATTTAATTTGCTCTTAGGTAGTTGTGATTAAAAATCATATTTATAAAATATGTTGTAACTATTAAATTTGCCAGTGAGTTAAATGTAGTTGAATAAAGTTTTTAAAATTGAACCTTAGCAATATAAGTAAAAGTGATTTGCATGAAATTTCTCTAATATTAATTGAATTCCACTGTTGTACTTTTTTTAAAGTATAGCTAGTATTACCCTTTCTATTCATGTTTCTTACTCTTAATTCTTTGATAGTTGTCGAAATTCCTTCATTGGGAAATTGGCATCATAATTCCTTATATTAACTTTTTTAAATTAATTTTTTTTACATTTTAATATCTAAAATTTGGTTATGGCATAATAGTTTCTATTAAAGGAAATTTAATGTACAATAATTATGATAAGGACTGATGAGAGGCTCAAGCATCTCAAGTATTTCATACAGTAATATTGCCTTTCAAAGTCATTATTGAATATGCAGAAATTGCATATACATGCAATAATGCATAGGTAATTACAGAATTTGAACACACTGTATGAGTAGTTTATAACTAAGAGAGGTTTCTTTATTACTAACATATTTTTATGATTCCAAATTTTATTATTATACTTAGCTATTGTGAAACATGTAATGCTGTATAGATGTACACATAAATCATGTATATATATGCAAAATTCCTCAAATGTTGAAATCATCAAATAATTTTGTTAAATTTATTCAAAAGTTAGCTAAAACTAGTGTAACGTTTTAGCTGTCTAGTTAAATGTTTAATGTGACATAATTTTTTGACCTGATTTTAAATTTTTACTGGGGACATTTGAGCTAGAAAATTCAGATAAGATTAGAAAGATTTTCTATTTTTAGTAAACTTTATAACTTTCTTCCCAAAGAGAATTCAAAATCTAAATTTTAAAGAAAGGAAAAATATCAACTCATTTTCTTTATTTTCAGGGGTAAATAATGAGATCTTCTATTTTCTTTTTTCATTAATGTATGCTGTAAGATATAAAGGAATTGTTGTGTATGTGTGTTTGAGAGTACCTTGACATGCAATTTCATTTTCTTATTCAATTCCAAAATGTCTTTAAAAAATATAATTTTATCTGAAGTTTCTTATGCATTAAGTGTATTTATGTATTGCTATTGTTTACCACATTTCTTTTTTTTTTTTTTTTTTATGAGTTTTTTAAGGGCTTAGAACAAAGCACATCTTTTGTAATGTTTTATAAAAATAATTTTTTCCAATACATAACTGGTTTCTTTTGTAATATTGTTTTATACATGTATATATATTATGCATATGCATAACAGAAGATATCTATGCTTTTTTACTTTAGAATATGGATCATTTAAAAAAATAAAAGGTTAATTAACTTCAGTATCATTAAATAATGATGATTTACAGCCATTATTGTGATTCTGTGTAATCTCTGCTAAGTTGTATAATACTTATCTTTTCTGGAAGTATTACCTAATCAAATTTGAAATAAGAAATATTTTTATGCAATTGAGTATTTAATATTTTTTTTTTTTGTTAAAATTCAGTCAATATGTATGATGCTCTAAAACATTTTTTCTTGTAGAATGTATGTGAAGAATGTTACTAGTTACATTGATTTCTGTTTTATGTGTTATTTTCAATTAGTGTTCTTTTCGAGTTGATAATTATTGTCTACATAATGCCTCAAGCTTTAGTTTTAAAATATATAAATTAAATTTACAATTACAGATTTAGGGGTACGGCTGTTGTCTTTTATTTTCATTTTGTATGTTGAAAACTGTTTCCTAAAATGGTTAATCTAATATCTGGTAGGGGATGAGACTGGCTCTGCCATTGTGGGAAATGTGATTTTTTGTGCTACAAGCATTGGAGCTTACATGTGAGCTCTAAATTTCTCACTTTCCAAGAAACAAGAAATCTCCACTGTTGCATTCCTTTTTGAGGTATTACCACCCTAAAGTTCCGCCATTTCATAACACTTATTGGGAATGTTTCAAGAAGAAAATGAATAGAATATTTAATTAAAAAGTTAAAATGTAATTAAATAATTTTAAAGTTATATTAAAATTCTTAAGGTAATTTTAAAAAAAAATAAATTATAAATCTTGTGTCATTAAAAATGTGTTTATCAAATGGTTGATAATGTAGCATACATTTATTATTTTTTAACTCAGAATGTAAAAGTTTCAGCAAATATTTGTAAAGTACTTTTGGACACATTATTTTAAATTATTTTTAATTTGTATTTTAGAAACAATTTAGTTTTGTAAGAAAAATTCACATGCTTTTTTTCCCCGAAATTTTTGTATTGGCAATCAGACTTAATTTTTTTTATCTCTAAGATTTTTATTTATCAAATTATATTTTTATTTATCAAATTATATTTTAATCAACATACATATTTAATGCTTCCTTACCCTTGAAAGTATTCAAAACTCTTAATGGTCTTTATGGCTGAGTTTTATTGAAAATATCAAAATATTTTAAAGAATTAAAAAAAAAAATAATAATAATAATCCAAGCAAACTATCTGTTAATATATTTGAATAAACTTTGCATTTTGTATGTGTTTCTTAAAAGTGTGTATATATGATTTCTGATTTCACTGTAAGTAATTTTGTCATGCTTATTTATCTTTTCATTGTTTTGCTACTTGTGCTCATATATAACATGTTTATTTTGCAAACTACAACTATTTACTCTGTTTGTGTGTTTTATTGATTCTTATTGCTCTACTGATATTTTAATTTCTTACGATGGTGAATACTAATTATGTATAGCAAAGATTTATATATATACTTTAAATATTTTTGTAGATGGATTATGCTGAAGAAACAACAGAAAAGAGACGGGTTTTAGAAACCGAAAAACAAGATTCTGCTGAGTTGCAACAAAAATACAAGGTAAACTATCTCATTATCATCACTTCTTTTTTAAAATTTACTTTTAGAATGATTCAGAAAAAAAATCAGTTTAAAAATGATTATCTGTGAAAATTATGTATTTTACTGTAATATATATGCAGAAATCATCTCAATCACTGGCTGGTATCAGACCAGAGCACCACCAGACTATCAAAAATTCTGGATCACTGGAATATCTAAAAATAACACATTTAAACAGCAAAAGCTGTTTATTATTCTATGAAATTTAATACAATACTCAAAAATAAAATTGTCAAGCAAGCACATAAAATAACTCAAACTACAATAAAAAAATCTTGTACTGAAACCTACTTTATTCCATTGAAGTGGAAAGCATAAAAGAATAATTTTTCATTACTTGCCAGCTTGCTTAAAAATGCTGAATTACTGGCAGGGCTAGAAAAATGGAAGTGCTGGAGTATAGAGAGAGTACTGTATATATATATATATATATATATATGTATTGAGATAGAAGTAAACAACTAAGAATAACAATAAAATAAATAAAATTAAAAAAGAAAAAGTAAGAATTTAATTAAAAAATACGTAAAAGTTAATAAGTATAACACTGTTTATATAATAGAACTTAAAAAAATAGTGATGGAAAAAGGTACTAATACTGTTGAGTACATGACAGTACAAAAAAGCTGTAGAATGCTTGTCAATTCAATGTCCATGTAGAAAAGTTTTTAAAAAATTGATTAAACTAAAAAAATCTTATTAAATTTAATAAAGTGAGTAATTAAACCTCTAAATGATATGGTTGTTAACAAGTGTTAAAAGAAAATTCATAGTTGAAAAAAGAAAACATGATAATAACAATTTGGGAAAAAAACGTCAAATAGTGTAATATAACATATTCAGACTGTAACAAACTTCAGATTATTATGTAAGGTTTTTCTAGAATTATGCATCCAATTGTTCTAATTCAATGTATTATATAAAACTATTATAAACCAAAAAAAACTATTTGAACATTGAAACTAAAAAGTGAAATCAAAAGGCAAAATATATTAGAAATTCTATCAAAAACTAAAAGATAAATCATTTATAAACAAAACATAGTTTTCATATAAAAAAATTGATAAGATTCAAAGAAACAGAAAACTTTCAGAAAAATACAACTTGCTGATTGAAGTGAAAAGGCTGTTTCCCCTGCATGATCTTAAGAATGAAGAAAAGATTAGTGGCACCCTCACTAATCTAATTTTGAAATGAAATGAAAAATTAAAGCAATAGATATCAATTGTGAAAATAAAAATCATGAACAATTGATAATTAAATATATATAAATAAAATTAAGAAAAAAAAACATAATTTAATTGTTATATTTTAATTTGCATTAAATAAAATAAAAGCAAATTCAGCAACCCATCATATTTAGTGAAATTTATCTAAATTGTTATTAATATAACTTATTATTAAGTCTTATGTTTTATAAAATTTTATTATAAATGATATTTCTAAAAATAAGTACGCTCGTGCAGCTAATCCAATAAGTTATTTTGTGAATCATGAAAAGAGTTATCCCTCTTGTCAATATTAATTTTTGATTTTATCTTCAGTTTTTAAATACATATCTTAAAGTATACAGATTTTTGAATATTATTATTTGAAATAATTGTAAATAAGCTGGATATTATGAGATATATCCAAACATATTATTATTTTATTGAATATCATTGTATTCATAACATGCAAATATATATTGGAAAAATTATTACTAGCTGGGTCATCTTGTGGTTAAATTGCTGATATAAATTTTTCTAAAGAGATAGCTCATTTAATATCATGTTTCTTACAATTATCCTTTTAGAACTGTAGTTAGTTCATTACTGTCTGTTGAGTTAAAAATACCTTCAAAATCATATTTGTATACGAAGAAAATAACTTTATTTTTAACATAATTAGCAATACCTATATTATTTGTACAGTTTTACTAAAATTATCAGTAATATATTTCGAAATTTTTTGTAAAGTGTTACTAGCTAGATTAATACATGTATTAGATCCCTTAGTAACAACTCAAAATTTTATCAGATTCATTTGAAATTTTGATGTTAATAAAAAAATATGGGGTAATTTAACATTGTTTATATTAAACCTATTTTCTTATACAAAGTTGTATTTATGTTAGAAATTTTTTCTGTCACCTTTGCTAAAATAGCATTAAAGGAATTATTATTATCAAGATGTTTACTAGTTAAATTATTGTAAAATCTTTTACACATAATAGCTTAAATATTTCTACATAACTTATTACAAATTATCTTGGAGATTATTACATGTAGTGAACACTAATCCAAAGTTCAAGAAGTTAGGGCAAACAGTGTCTCTGTATTCACTAATTGCTATATTTACATGCCAATTATAAACATAATTAACTATTTACCTTATTTACTATTATATAAGGGCCTCCAAACAGCCCATACGTTCACTATCCTGCAACAGCGGTCTGCAGAACAAATTACATCTAAAACATGAAAAATCTGCCTTTCATGAACTTAAATTTATTCTGAATATCATTTCTATAATCCCATCTGCTCTCATAATTTAGAGGAGACACACTGCCTCCTTTATTTCTACAGTATTCAAATAAATTGTTTCCTACAATACCTTTTTTAAATCTTTGAAATTGATTTATATATAATTTTTTAAAAATTTATTTTTTTCATATCTTTATTAATACATCTCTATGTTCATTAAATGCTACTATTAGTAGACCATATTTAGTAGCTAATTTATAAATAAAATTATTTATGTCTTTGATTTATTTCTTAACATGATAGCTGTTGTTAGAAATGTTAAAACTATAACCAGTCCCTTTATATACCTTATAATATTTTATCCTGAAATATATCTAAATTACCTGGAATAACATGTTTATATTCTTTGTTTATATAATCTTGGTAGTCATTACATTTTAAAAATATCATTTCTTTTAAGTCAAAAGTATTATAATTAAATGTAGAACCCATTTTTTGATTATATTGATGTGCTTTTTTAACATGGTGATTTTTTAACAGGAATTAATTTTTTATATTTATTAAAATTATTAAAATTTATCTTTAAAAGGATTTATTCATAAATTTAACAGTAAAATATTCAATATTTTTATTGCTAAACTATATATTCTTTCATCTTATATTTCTAGAACAAATAATTAGTCATATTCTAAATGATATGAATGCATTATACTAATTATCATTAAATATAATATATATTCCGAATTTGAACTTAACTTCATTTGTTAACTTTCTTCCTGTGAAAGGATTTATAATGGATTATTAATTCTTCATTTGATTAAAAACAATATTTATAAATTTAATATTGAAAGTTAGTGTGCCATAAAAATATGATTGATTTGTATATGCAATTAATTCTAAAAATACCATTTTCTTTTTGAAAAATTTGACATTGTCTGAAAAAATAAAAATCAAAGTACATTGGTTTAATTTTGAAACAACTAATGAATACATGTATATATCACTGTAGCCCAAGATTGAATTTGACTGAAAGTCCATTCCCCCCCCCCCCTGGTGGGGGGGGGGATTCTGCATAAAACTTAATGTTTTTAAATATTTATTGTTATTTGAATTAAGAATCAGGGAAGTAGAGAAAATAACACGTAATAAAAGTGATGTTCACCAAACATTTTCAGATGAATTCATAATTAAAAATTATTGTCTTTCATTTTCTATTTTTACATTGTGATGACATTTAAAAAATTGTTTGGTTTTAAATTTTACTTCTTACTTTGTAATATTTTTTTTACACCTTCTGTTTTCTATTCTATGATTATATTATTTTAAAATGACCCATACTCTAAAAGAAACAATGGAAAGTATTTAAAAAATTATTCTTTTTCCATCTTAGTTGAGGTAAATCAATTTAGACTGTTGCAAAATTCATACATTTTTCTGCATTTGACATTGCAATATATGAAAAAAAGGGTTTAAAGGAGACAATCTTATCAAAGACCTAAGTGAAGGATGTTCAGTAAAGTTGATTCATTGTGATCAGTGATTTATAGTTAGAAAATATTGCAAAAATCCACATTTGAGTGCTGCAAAAATTTCTGTAGAATTTACTGAAAAATATCTAATTAAATTTGACCTGAAACTGTTTGTTAAATACTCAGATCAGTTGGATTACTTGGTTGTTCTGCTTGAAATTTTTTTTGTAAGTACAAAAAATAGAAAGCTGACACTTTTCTTTATGTAATTAATGATAAATAAGCCTGAAACATATTAAAACAAATCTTATTTACAGATAAAAGCAAATTTAACATTTTTGGTGCCAATGGGTGTATAATATTAGAAGAAAAAAAAAAAAAAATAGAAATATTTAATCAAAATAACAGTTTGAGCATTAAGCACGGTGGTGATATTTGATGTATGGGTGTATTAAAAATTTTTAGAGGTCAATTTATCATCCGAATTTTGGCTATTTTAATCAAGATAATGACCCCGAACCCATGGCTCTAATTGTTCTTAAATTCTGAAAGCACCACACCTCGGTTATCCGATTTAAACCCAAAAGAACATAATAGGATAGAATTTGAGGTTATAACAAGAAGACTTAAAATAGTAATCACCAAAGCAGGGAGGAAATGATGCAGAAATCTTTAGTGAAATCTATACTCAAATATTTAAATGCTGTTGTGGATGCTAAAGGATATCCTACAAGTAATAAATTAAGGAGACATTATAGTATTAACTAATATGTAGAGATTTTCATAAAATGTATGAAGGCATTTGTGATAGTGGAATTTTTATTATTATTGATTTTTGATTATTTGATTTTTCTAAATAAAAATTATACTATTTCAAAAATTTTTTTTGTAGTTTTGCCAAGAATAATATATAGATATTATAAACAAAAAATGCCATTCTGAAGTATTAATTTTTAAAATAAGAAATCAATAAAATCAGCATTCTTTAAGAATTACACAACTATTGTTTCATTAACATGTATTTTTTTAAAAAAAAATATTTGGATGTTTTTTTTATCACTTTAAGAAACTTATATTCTTCTGGAAGGAATTTTCTGAAAGTAGTCGAAAAATATACAATTTAAGAAAAAAAGATCTATGCAAAATTTTGCAAAGAACAGATTTAGTCACCCAAGGTGGCTTTTTTTAAAAATAAAATTGATTTATTTTTATTCGAATCTTCCATTCAAAGTTTGTGATAGTTAAATACACTATCATACATTCCACACGATGTCAATTCAATTTTTAAACTTTTTGTAGGAAATTTAACATCAAATGTATTTCCATGTGTAGTATAATGTTTGGGATTGGTTTGTAATTCTACATCAATTATTTTAAAGTCTTCAATACATTTTTGCCCATGTCCATTTGTAAAATTTGTATTGAAATCTCCTGCAAGTATCTTTTTATTCGATCATACGATTCATCACCCAACATTTCGTACCTTGCTTCCACAATATTGTTTGAGTTTGTTCCTAGAGGAGTGTACAAAACACAACCAGTTGCACTTTTTCTTTTAGATTGACTTAAATAATGTATGCTTGAGTATATGTAAGCTCTCAAAATATAATTAAAATGAAAGAAATTGGTAAATTATTAAACTGAATATATTTTAAGCTAACTGAAATTAAAATTACACAAGCGATAAATTGTTAAACTGAATATATTTTAAACAACATGTAATTAAAGTAAGTGATAAATTATGAAATTGAATATATTTCAAGCTAAATGTAATTAAAATTGTATGTAATTGAATATAATATGAGCTACATGTAATTAAAATTAAAACAAATGATCAATTTTTAAACTGAATATATTTTAAGCTAATGGTAACTATAATTAAAGGAAAAGGTTAATTACTATACAATGTACATTTAAAGCTAAATGTACTTAAAATGAAAGAAAATGGTAAATTGTTAAATTGAATATAAAAGAATATTCAAAACTTTAGCATTAAATCTATGGATAGAACTGTAAAATCAAGAAACAGAACATGGCTATAAAAAATCTAATTTACTTTTTAAAAAACTGAAAAGTGATTAGATACAAGAAGTGTGCCTGGGCAACAATTTATAGGGTACTTAAAACAATAGCCCCTTGGTGGCTAACGATTTCACTTTAGTTGTAAATGATTTTGGTTACTCTTTAGTTTTGCTGTCTCTGATATGTTCCTCTGAGTGTGTGTTTTGAGTGGAAGAGAGGAGTGTTCATCTTTATAGAAAATGTCCCCTGTCCACTCGTCAGTGTCCTAGGAAAGGAATAGAGAAAGTATTTATTTCCTAGGCATGATCTATGAGCTCCTAAAACAGGTCTTCGAGTGTTCATGATCATCTAAAGAAGTAAAGCTTCTACAGGAACATATCTATGTTTCACTCTCTTATATAGATATTTTCTCGAATATCCATAAACATTAAAATTTTTTAGTTGCCTTTGCCCGTTACAACATGCATGTTAAAGATTGTTTTCAACTATGAAATATTTAAAAAAACAGTTACCTCTGAAATATGTTTAACTAAATTCATATATATATATATATATATATACACATACATATATATATATATATGTATGTATAGAACTTTTTATTTCATTATACTCACAATTTTTTAACCATTTTTTCAATCATTAAACGTTTTTTTTGTCAACATTTCAATCTTGTTGGATTTCACTGATTCTGGTTTTGTAAGAACTGTTAGTTTCTTGATATCTTTTTAATTTTTCTTAATGCTCTTTATTTTTGTAATTTGATAAAAAATTACATGAATCCTTGGAACATTTTTAAATAGGAAAAATAAGATTGATGTAGCATATTCTTTAGTGGTATATCTAAATTGAAAAAATTGCTTCTTTCACGAGAATGACGATATGTATATTAAAATTAATTTCTGAGTTGCCACTGCTTTGAGTAGTCAAAGAGTGAAGCTCTACTGTAGTATAGGTATAGATTATTTTTTTTTTTTTTTTTTGGGGGGGGGAGGTCATGTCGAGTACAATTTCTCCATTTCCTTCTAGCTCCACCTTATAATGTGTGACTAAAGAAAACTCATGTGATACAATTTTAAAATTATTCTGTTTTGTAGGCTGTCCAGGAGAAGGAAAGGGCTGTCCAGGAAGGTCTTGCAGTCCTAAAGGCCAACTTCTATTGTGAGTTGTGTGAGAAGCAATATTACAAGTATCAGGAGTTTGATAATCACATGAATTCCTATGACCATGCTCACAAACAGGTGCTCACTTAATGCCTTAAAAATTTTATTATGCTTTTGAAATGTTCAGATTATTATAATTTAACTTTAAAAGTATTTATTCCAATGGTTCATTTATTTAGTGAAATAAATT
Source organism: Nephila pilipes (assembly GCA_019974015.1). Lineage (NCBI taxonomy): Eukaryota > Metazoa > Arthropoda > Arachnida > Araneae > Nephilidae > Nephila > Nephila pilipes. The sequence continues at coordinate 532,853 of BMAW01005663.1, read as the reverse complement.
TAAATTTACAAAAGGGTTTCATTAATGAAAAGAAAATTGTATGTGAATTAAAAGGAATGTTATGATTAGGGAATTTGCAACTTCATGAAAGATTATTCTTGTATTTTTTAATATACAGACATGTATTGCAATGCGATTTGAACTTGTTTAAAAATTCAATTGTTTTGTGTAATGCTTTTATATGAAGTATTTCCATTAGAGATGCTTTCTCAAACTCTAGTGGAAATACTTTGTAAATCTAATATGTTTTAATTGTTTTTCCAAGTTTTTATGTAAAACATTTATATGTAAATGATGTAATGATTGTAATGGAGAAGCACTAGTTTGAGAAAGCATTTTCTGTTCTTTACAAAACATATGAATCAAAGAGCATGACTTTTGAATTGTCATGTTAAGTTAAAATATTAAAGATAACTCTGTTGAGAAGAAAAGTTAAAAGCTTTCTTATTTAAAAATAAATTAAAGTTTCTTAAATATTTAAAAAATAAGAACTGATTGACTGACAATTAATGTTAAGTCTGAGAAATTGAATCTTGTACTTCAAAGATAGAGACCCTTGCATCATAAATATTTTTCCATTTTCATTACTTTTTTTAGTGATAAAAATGGAAAATTGTACTGGATCAACTCTATCTGTTGATACATTTAGATCCACTACAATTTATTGACATCAACTAAGTTATTTTAAAGCAAAAAAAAAAAAAAAAAAAAAGGTGCAAATTACTGATTAAAATTAACAGTTTATTAGACATCATGTTCAGTTGGAGGTGTGATTACTTCTAGAATGTCAAAAAGCATGGAATTCTTTTAAAATTTATGTTTGCTATGAATTTGTATGGAATATAATATTGTATGTCTATAGAACTGTTGCAAAGAATAAGGTACAGTATTGAAGAGTCAGTCCAAGCCGGCAAAAGGGCAGAGTACTAAAGCTGGGGGTGGGGAGAACATTATGTTTCAAGAAAAGGCACATTTTTATTTAATGATAACATAATTTTGGGGGAGGGGGAGTAGTTTTTTATATACAATAGTTAATTTTTCCACTCAGGAAAAATCATTTTTAATTCCAAACATTGAAAAATATTCAAATTGTTTTTTATTATTGATATATTTTGTATTTGCTCATATGGGGCACTAGTTACAACATATAGCTATCAGTGTAGACTGTTTCACTAAACCTTTCAAGAATGAACTGCTATTTCCTTTATAAAAAAAAAGTGGATGAAAAAAGGGAGAGGGAAACTAATTTCTTTTATTTCCAATGTTAGATTTTACTTTATATCTTAACATTAGACTTAATAATTACAGTGCCTGGTATATGTGGTATTTTTCAAAGCATCAAAATATTTCAATATTACAGAGATTAATGTTATGAATTAAATGTTAATATTGTAAACCTTTTTGCTCTATAGCGTCTAAAAGAATTGAGGCAACGGGAATTTGGGAGAAATGTCGTGTCAAAGTGGCGAAAAGAAGATAAGAAGAAGGAACGAGAGGCCAAGAGACTTAATGAACTGGCTGAGATGAGAGCTCAAGCTGCTGAAATAAGGTACAAATCTGTTATTTCTCTTGAAATACTGTATTTCCTTGACAATTCATCATCAGCTATCAGACCAGAGCACCACTGGATAATCGAAAAGGCCAGTTGAATGGAAAATCACTAAAAAGCATTTAACATTTAAACATCGGAAGTTATGCATTGAATAAAAATATAGTTCACACAAATAAATTATCAAACACATGTAATGACTAAAACTGCAAAAAAAAATGTTCTGTTTTGTGTTGATAGGCTTACATTATTCCATTGAAGTAGAAGATTTAAAATAATGTCTATAAGGCTTGCCTGTCAGATTATCAGCAGAGTTAGAAAGTAAGTTGCCAGATTATAGAGGGGATACTGTATATATGTTTAAAAAACTTAATTCATATAAGCTGTTATTGTTCTGCTCTTTTATATTTCTAAAAATTTCTGACAATTTTATTTGATTTTAAAATTTTCTATTTCTCTTTTAATTTTTAATAATTTTTGAATTTAAAGGATTTTTCCTTAAAAGTAATCACTGATAATAGAATTTTCTTATGTGCTTCTAGTTTGAATTCTTTATCCAATAATTTATAACCATAATTTCTATACTTAAGAATGAATATATTGATTTTTAAAAGTTAATTCAAGAAAATATTTTGACTCTTATTGATGAAAAAAATTCATTTTTATCTGTATATAATAGTTGATTGCTTTGATAATCATGATTTGAAAAAAAGTCAATTTTTATCCAAGCCTTTCGGGTTTTGACACTGAAAATTAGTTTCTCACTAAGTCAAGTTTTTCACCCTATTTGCTCAATTTGTAAGTTCATCTCTTTGCAAAGTTTAATGTTGGATATATTTTATTGAGTAGTTTGCCAATATACCTACTTCATTTCAAACTTAGAAATTTTTTTTTATATATAATTTGTTCATTTGATTGTAATTTGTTTCTTTATTTAGTTTTTGCATATATTCTATCATTTGAATACCAAATCAAATAATATACTCTTAAGGGATCAACTGTATATATTCAAATTTTAGGTTAGCTTATATCACTAATAAGATGCATTATGCTTCTTTTGCTCATTTTAAATGGAAATATGATTGATATTTTGTCAGTCATAAAACATGGCTTGATCTGAAACTTATTGAAAAATAGTAAGGTTGATCAAAATGGCATTTCAGCAGAAGCATTGCTCATAATATGGATGAATTTTTGTGGTTAAGGTGTAGGCAATAATGATGCATTTTATTCAATTTTAACTGTGGTAAGAAACTCTTGATATTAGGTTATGAATAGTGAAGTTGGTTCAAAGTGTGTATTTAGATGCAAGCTTTGGTGTCAGCTATGTACTTCAGTCAGTAGACATTACTCATACTTAGGTGCCCCAAGTATAATTTGACAATAACTAACTACATAATATCAAATTTATGCCAAATCAAAAAACAAGGTATTGCCAGTAAAATTGATAAGTGCCCCTTTTCCCTATATTGTTTAATTTTACTATAGACTATTTGGTCAATCTTATGTGAATGTTATACAAACAAAATTGTTAATTGGTTTAATTTCATTGTGTTGTTGTCTGATTCCAAATATCCAATTATTTCTTGGGGGGGGGGGAAGTGAGGTGTTTACTTCTTAATAAATAATTGCCAAATGTATTTTATGTTTCCCATTTTTCCTATTTTATTATGCTAACATACTTTTTATTTACTCTTTTTTCCTTTATGTCCTAAAAATAAGACAGTTAAGTGTCCATTATATTAATTATAAGCGGTACTTTATATTAATCATAAGTCATAAGTGGCCTTCATATTAATTATTTTGAATATTTTAATTCAAATTAAAGACAATTTATTGTTCCAGAATCATTTAACAATGTTTTTCTCTATATCATGAGTTATTAATGTTAAATGTTTTTTTTTTTTTATTAAATTTTTAAATTGCAATTTTGGCAGATTTTTAATTTTTTTTTAACATTTTCAAAAGTTTTCTAAAAAGTTTTGAGCTACGAGAAAGACTTACATATAAATTTAGTGAATTAATATTCCATACTTTTGTGTTGGGAAAAAGGCATTACCGTATATATATATATATATATATATAAGATCAATTTCCTTTGCAGTTTCGACAGCATTTAAAAATAGGACAATGGGCACAGTCTCCACCACTACTTAATTTCTATTAGTTAGAAATGGTGATAATCCTTTTTTCCCATGCTACATTCCGAATATTGCTACTTTTTTTACTAATACAGGCACCTGATGTACTGACGAGTGCATATCATATGCTAGACATGGAAGTGGAGAGTCAATTGTTCTCAGGCAACAGCTTATGGCATTAGTTTGTATTTTGAAATTCATAAAAGCAGACCTAGTTTCTCTCATTTTCATATGCGTGAAATTTATTTTCTTTTAAAATTATTTTGATGCTAGTATTTTAAAGTGTCATGCACAGAATGTCTAAATGGCTGCTTATGCCTTCTAAAACATTGACAAAAATTTAATTTGGCTCTTTAGACAACATTTTTGATGCAAAGAACTAAGTTGCAGCAGATTGAGGAAATAACAATCTAGGTGTTACAATTAATGACCAATTTCAAAGAAACAAAAAAAAAAAAAAAATGTATTGACTTTAGAAAGAAGAGCAAAGGAAGGCAGAAAACAGCATTTGTTGCTTCATGGAAGCTTAATCTGCTATTTAGTGTTGATGACTGGGTGTTCAACAGCAATTCAATGAAAGTTTTCTAAAACTTTAAACAAAAAAAAAATTGAAAAATGTCCTGAAAGTCTATGAAGATGCCAGCTAAAAACCTATGCAATAAAACCAACTATCTGTAAAAAATATAGCAATGAATTATGCTTAAGATGTTTTCCACATTCCAACCAAGTCTGAACAACTACCATTTACCCCTATTTTTAAGACTGTTTGTATCATTCAAACTAATCAGTTAATAAATATTTTGATCTTATGTATAATCATAGGCTTTGAGAAATGCACATTTCAAATTATAATTTTTTCAATGCTTGGTACATTATAGGTTAAGGTATAGGTAAAAGAAAAGTCTATATAAGATCACAAAATATTTTTGCATGTTAAAGATCAGCCTTTTTTACTGAGTGTAATTACCAGATTTTCTGAGTCAGTTTCAAAATATGGACTGACATCATAATTGCATGTATTCTCATTGCATTGATTTTCAAATATAGGATTGCAAGTACTAATATATATTAGTTAATTACCTTTTTTATTCAATTATATATTTTTTTAACATTAAAAAGTGTTTTCATTTAAATTTGACAAAAATATTTTTTGTTGTATTTTAAAAAATATTTTTAAATTAATGTTGAGTAATGCAATTAGTAGTATTTTTTATAGGGAACAATTTGTACGAAACAGATATTCTTAAGTTATTTTTTAAAAATAAAATTATTGACATATATAAACTGACAGATATAAACATATAAACCTGAAGGATAACTTGTTATAAAAATTGATTTGAATTACTGCCCCTTCCCATTCAAATTATATCAACAAACCATCAAGTATCAAACTTTTTCACCAACTCTGTATTTTATATGATACTTCCTAAAAAGATGGGGCATTAAATATAATTATAAATGGGAGTCAAAAATGAATACGAATTAAAATTAATTATAGGTACGTTTTTTTGACATAGTAATGTTTGACACCTATGAAAATGTATTAATTGGTTGCTATATCAATAATTGCTCGAATATTAATGTCAATTTATGTATGAAACTTTTTACTGTAAATTTAATTATATAATCTAAATCTTAAAATTGTTATCTTAATGCAATCTTTGTTTCACAGAGGTCCGATTGAAATGGGTACTGGTGAAAATTTTATACCTGGAGGTGGCTTCAAGACTATTGGAGATGATGTAACAATAGATAATGATCTTTTGAAGCAAGAGTGCAGCAATTCCTACTCTCCCACCCACCCCTCGGAGGATGGTCCAGATGATGAAGAAGATTTTGTGGAACATGTGTCAGATTCAATAACATTGTTGAAGGATGATAGCTTGAATGAAACTGAAATTATCCCTGATTGCTCTCATGAAGATGAAAATGAGACTCTAATAAAGGAATCAGCATTTGAACTTTCACAAGATTCAGTAAATGACTCATCTTCTCAACATATTGATCTCAATGATATCCAGGATAACTCTATTAGTCAAATTTCAGAAAAAATCTTTGATTCAGAGCTTGAAGAATCTGCAAAAAAAGAATTGCTAGAAACAATTCCAATTCAGGAAAAAAACGACTGTTCTAATTCAAACTTAAAAGAGTTGGAGTCTAGTGTGAACAAGCCTGAATCATTTACTGATTCCTCTGAAGATCTCTTTTTACATACAATTTTCTTCTCTCCTGATGACATTGATTTACCACCTCTGCCAGATATGTTATCTGAAAAATGTGAGCCACCTGCTGAACCAGATCCTGTACAGTCTTTTGAGCTTAAAGATGTAGAGCTGCCTCCAGAACCAGTTGAAAAAGTAGATATTGAAGAGGATGCAGATACATCTGAAGATATTGTCTCTGACCTGATGCTGTCGAAAGTTGAGCCCAATTTGGTACCAAAATCAATTGTCCTTTTGGGGAAGGCTCTTGCTCGCAAGAGGTTAATGGCATTTTCTCAATCTAAGTTGTCAGAGGCAGGCAGTTCTGAAGCGGGTGGAGGAAAGTCAGGAGCTTCTTTGTCGTTCAGCTTGTCAAGGAAAGCCAACCAGAAAATGAGTGCTGATGTTGTATCTGCCTTTAAAGAGGAAGAAGATGAAGATGGTAAAGACAGTAAGGATGCCAAAATTGAAGAGGATAACAATGAAAAGGATGCAATTTCTAAAGAGGAAGCCAGTTGCAGCTCTGTCTCAAAAACAGAAGTATACCCCAGTCAACCTCCTGAAGCATTTTCCAAAAAACCTAATTTTGGTTTCTTAACCTTTGTGAAAACTGATGTAATCAAAGGTTCAGAGAAAGAGAACTCTGATGTCAGCCCTGAAAAGAAAGAAGACATTTTGAATCATAACTTGAAAACTTCGAAGTACAGAAAATCAGAAAGTTCTAGTTCCAGTCGATCTTATGATGAGAGAAGTAGGATACCTGAAAGGAGAAGGTCCCGTGATTGTCGAGACAGAGGAAGAAGATGGGATTATCATGACAGAAGAAGGTCTAGAAGCAGAGATAGATATAGAGATAGAAGATCCTGGGATAGGAGATCATATGAAAGAGATAGAAATCGAAGATCTGAATGGAGGCAATCCCCTGGTAGAGAAAGATCTAGGAGAGCGGAAGAGTTTTCAAGAAGTAAGAGGCTAGAAAGAAGCCAGGATTATAAAATATCATCAGAAGTCCCATTTGTGGAAGACAATACTGAAAAAGTAAAGCAGAAAGTGTCAGAAGAAACTGAGGAGAAAGATGAAGAAACTGACAGGAAAAAAACAGAAAAGATACAATATTGTGAAAATCTAGAAAAAGAATCCAATCCAATCCTTCCTGAAAAGAACAATGGTCAGTCATCTGATTTTCGGTATGAAGCATTTTCAACTACATTTGTTGAACTTCATGACAGCCCTTCTCGGCAAAAATCCTCGCTTGTTTGCGATACTTTAGATAAAGTTCCAGATTTTGATGAAGAGGTTTTGCAGCAAAAACAACCAATGCCTCCAATGTCCAATGTCTCAACTAGTCATAACTCTGAATGCGATTTTCCTACAGCCAAACAAAATGATCTCATTTTCAAGGATTCTATGGATAATGGAAATCATCCATCTTCATTTAAAGAAACTAAACAGAAAACTGTTGATGAAATTCAAAAATCAAATTTAAGGAATTCTATGGAAGTTTCATTCATGAAGGAATCATTGTCTAACTCTGATTCAAATGTCATTAAAAGTGAGGATAAATCTTTAATCAGTTACTCTGTGGCTGAGAATAACAATTTGCATTCAAAAGAAACTTCTACTTCTGAAAAATCAGAGAACTTGAAATGTTCAGATGAGGAAGAAGAGTCAACTAGTGTTCCACCTCTAAATTCAAAGAACAAAAAGCCTGGAAATGACAAGAAAAGTAAACAGAAGTCGTCCATTGCTTCGATTTCCAAAAAGAAAAAAGATGATAAGTTGCTTGCATTAATGCTGAAACATAAAGCTTTCAAAAAGATGTTGCGTGAAGCTGATATTGATGTGAATGATAAATCTAGGAAGTTTTCAGATGCTATCAAAGTAATGTTTAAGGCAATGTGTTTAAAAAAGAAAAAGCACCGTAAGAAGAATTCTTCCAGTAGCTCTAGTAGCAGTGATTCTAATAGCAGTGATGAAAGTTCTGATAGTAGCTCTTCTGAAAGTGAAAGCAGTGACTCAGGTAGTTCATCCAGTAGTAGTAGTAGCAGTAGCAGCAGCAGCAGCAGTGATGAAGTTAAAAAAGTAAAAAAGCAAAAGAAGAAAAAGAAAGCAGCTCAAAAAAATAAAAATAAAATGACTCAAGAATATGGCGAAATTGTAAGTGTACCAGACAAAGCAGTAACTGACAAAGTAATCCCAGCTCGTAAAGCTGATAAGAAAAAGAATAAGAAGAAACTACAGTTATCTAATTTTGTTGAGGAAACCATCGAGAAATCCTATAAAAAGAAAGATCACTCTCAAGCATCTCTTTCATCAGAACCTTCTGAAGAACAAAATAATGAACAAAATATGGACATATCCGGTAGATCAGAAACACATGAGCTTCTAAGTTCATCTTCTAGTTTGTCTGCAAAACAGAAGATAAATAAAGGAGAATCTGAGAATTTGTCTGTTGCAAGTAAAATAACTTGTGCAGATTCTCCTCTTGTTGAAAATGACTATAATTCTAAATTGTCCAAAGGGGATGAAGAATTCACTTCCTGTAAAGAAATTGTTACTGATGAATCCAAGATGAGTGGCAAGGAACATAATCCAGGTATAGAAGCTAAATCAAAATCTAAAAAGCACAAACATTCGTTAGAGGAAGGGATGGAAGAAAAACCAAAGAAATTAAAATCGAAACACAATAGAGAGCCAGTTGTTCCAGAAAAAAGGCTGAAATATAAAGACATTATGAAGTACACTAACACAAAACCTTCTATTCCATATTGCTGTAACCGATTATGTGGAGACTTTGTTTGCACTTCAAAACAAAAATCTCCCAGCCCAGAATCAAATTACTTGGACAATTCTAGATCACAAGGAAACACAAATAATATGACAGCTCTGGATGCTTTGAAGGTGTCTTATGACCAGGTTGAAAGCCCTCCTATAAAAGGGTTAAAAAGACATGCAGAGTCATCCATCACTGATCCTGCTCTTTACAAAGAGAAATCAAAAGCTTCTAAATTGTCCGAGAATCAGCCATGCTTCTCATCATCAATGTCTGCAAATACAGAACTTTCTTCCAAATTATTGCCTGAAACTAAGGAGGGAGAGGAACATAGAAAAGGTGGGACCATCTCTCCTGCTAAGTTAAAATCCAAGTGGGACTCAGATTCTGAAGGGGAGAATTCCAATATGGATTGGAAGAGTCCACCATCAAATCAATATGTTGAAGTACAAGATTGTTCTACTGATCTTGCAGCAAATCAACATGTCAAAATTGCTTTTATGGAAACTGGAACACCTCTCCAGACGAACAATAGGAATTCAAACAAATCCAGAACATCTCCACCCAATAAGAATTTAGTTGGTTCAATGCTATCATCTAAAAATACTCTAAAGGAGAATATTTTTGCCGAGGAAAGTCCATCCAGCAAAGGTTCTTCAAATAGTGAGTCATCTCAGAATAGCATTGATAAAGAAAGTGTTCATTTTTCTGTTCCACTGGAAACTTCTCAAAATTCCGAATCTGCAGTTGTTTTGTCTATAAGTTCAAAAGGCAGTTTGTCACGTTCACCAACCAACCCTAGAAAAAATAATGAAACAGTATTATCAGAAAATTTAAAGAGCTTGCACCAAGGAACCAGTCTTAACGTGCCTGTGGAAAGTGATGGGGTAAGGTCAAGTGATTTAGATTCAGAATATGATGAATTCCTTAAACTTTTGAATTTGAATGAATCCGAATCAAAATTCTTTAGTCAAGCAACAGATATGCAGAAAAAGGAACTCTTGGATTCGAGCATTCCTATGGCAGAAATTATCTTACATACTGACAACTATGCTAATAGTCCATTAGTTAATGAAAAGTTTTTGGAAAATGTAAGTGGCATATCTGTTCCTTCACAACCAAATTCAGTAACTGTATTAAATGATTTACCATCTGAAGATTCACTAGCCAACTGCATCAACAAATCAAAAAAATCTGTGGATGGCAGTGAAAGGCAACTAGGTGAATTAATGAATGTGAGTGAGAAGGAAAGTTATGTATCTAATCAAGTAGAAAATCAAAATATTATTTGTGAAGAATTAAGTGTGGAATCTTCAGACATTTCAAACTCTTCATCTACTATTGGAAACAATATGCTTGGGCAAATTGCTTCTTCAGAAAATATGGTTCCTGTATTTGATAAATCAAATATTGCTCCCAAAATACCTAATCCAAATAGTAGAGAAGGAGAAACTCTGGTCTCTTTTAAAGAATTGGAAAACAAAATTCACAATCTTGCTAATGAAGCGAAAGATCCTGCCAAAGCAGAAGAACAGCCTGGTGATTTGCTACGCTTGAAATCTGCTTTGGACACATCTGCAAAGGCCCCAGTTTCATATCCTGTTGGAACTTTCAAGAATTCTGTACAAATAACTGCCGACAATGTCTTGGACATCCTACAAAATTTAGAAAAGAAAACTTATGAAAATAAATCTGTTACTTTAGAAATAAGTAAAGAGGGCAGTTTAAAGGAAACACTGGACTGTCTCCCGACCACAGCTACAACGATTTCGGAAACAGCTGGTCCATGCTCAAAGTTAGATTTAGTTCATGCTGTTGAAGATTCTGCTCAGTCTAGTCAACTAACAGATCTTACTAAGCAGTGTGAGACAGAAAGCATTTCTTTGAAAGAAACCTCTTCTGTCATGTCTAAAAATGTGTCAAAAGACAAAACTGTAATTCTGGAAGATACCAATAAAAAAGCCTCAACAATGAGCGGATTCTCGTCTGAAAATTCATCAGCAATCAATGATGCTCGTTCTGAAATTGCCAGCATTTTGAACAACCCATTGTCAATAGAAGCATATAATATTTCCAAGACTTACATAGAATACATCCAGCAGATGCACCGGAAAGCATCTGGACTCTCAGGCCCGAAAGAATCTGCTTCCAATCCCGATATAAACCTCAGTCAGATACAAGCATTCCAAAATAGCGATATGTCCAAGATACTGTCTCAGTTCATGAGCATGAATTCTGCTCTCCTCGAAGCAAGCCTCAAGAGCGATGGCAGAAAAGGGATTATCTCGCCACAGGATAAGTCGATCAGCAGCTCGGTGGTAGATGTGACTACCGGGATTAATAATCTCGACTCCAATGAGACGGTAACATCCTCTGCTGAGGCCTCAACACACCCGAAGAAGGAATCGAGGCGGCTCGTGGAGAAAAGGAAGAAATCCGACCATCGCAAGTCTTCACTGATTGCGGCTGCTTCCTCGACATCGTCCACTTCAATGGCTCTCCCCAAGGCCGGTATCTTGGTGATGCCCTCTCGGGAATCTGATTCGCAACCCAAGAAGACGGTGACTTTTGCTGACGGCATCCCTCCTACAAAAGACCTATTCGTTGGGAACATCTCTCCACCGCCACCACCTCCTCCTCCAAAGGAACGGCGTCACAGGGTGAAGGTGAAACACATGAGGAAGGCGGAGCGCTCTGCATCTCCTCCTCCTCCTCCTCCTCCACCCCCACCTAGGTCGCCTCCACCCCCACCTCCCCCACCTGGCAAGCCAAAGACGAGCATTGTGTCCATTCCCGTGCCTCAAACTGTGACCGCGGCGGATCCTTACCAGCAGCAGCTGCAGCAGTCGGTACAGCAGCTACCGTATAATGTGGGCCAGTTATCCAATCCTCAAGCGACTGGCTACACTGTGCCTTATGCCTACACTGGCAATTATCCGCTGTACACCGTAGCTCCACATGCGATGCCGCCTCAATATCCCCCATCTTACCCTCCTCCACCTCCAAGCCCCCAGATGTACGTACCCTACCCGTACCCTCCACCCACCACTACCCAGCTGCCAGGATATCCCATGCCGCAGCAACCTCCTGGTCACCAACCGCAGCAATAGTTTTTTCATTTCTGTTTTAATTCTAGTGATGCATCCACTGTACAGGCGACTGATTGCTTTGAATTTGCCTCATGCGAAGAATTACTCATTTGTATTATAATAGTTTGTTAATAAACTATCCATACTTCATCTCCATCTGCTTGTTTTCAATGTCTCTAACCAAGTGTGTGTTTTTATGAAAATAAAATGTCATTAGACTTACAATTTGAAGAATTTTACTTGTTTTGAATTATGAATATTTTCATTTCCCCCCCTTTATTTGCGTTATCTGCCGCACATGTTCTGAAGTTTCATGCTATGTACATTATTTTGAAGCATCTTTTTTAAAAATGTGAGGGCGTCTAACTCGGGCCTATTCATTGGATAATTTCTAAGCAGCAAAAGTTATACTTAAGTTACGGTGGTATAATTTTTTATTATTATTCACCCCTTAGGAGGAATAGTATTACATATGATTAGTATCATTGTACTTATGCTGTTTATGATAATGCTTTATAACTTTGTTTCATTAATAGCATTATTTACGTATCAAGCAGATTATTTTTTTTATATCGCAACAAAAATATTCCTATTCTCGCTTTTCTTGCAAATACCAATATTTATCAGCTATTTCTCATTTAGTTTTACTAAAATCCAGTTTCGATAAATACAAATTGAATACGAGGGTGCAAAATGGATGAATCATTATTCAAGCAAAAATAATATAATTTATTAAAAATCTACACTTTGTCTTTCCGAACAGGGAATAACCATGCAAATTAATAAGTAGTTTGTAAATAAATTGTTTATTCTCCGATATATAATAAGTAGTTTGTAAATAAACTTTATTTTCCAGAGTATTTAATGTACGGCAACATTTAAGGTAGTAGAAGAAAATGACACTATTTTGTAATTGGCTGCTCAAAGCATTCTCTGCCGTTTTGGGGAATGCGTCGATTCAACATGACTAATGGTGGTTCGTTATCCCTACAGTCGTGGTCTATGATTACTAAGCTGCGAGTTACAGTATTAATAAAAATTCGAACATCCATATTAAAGTTTTGCGTTACATTTATACTCTTTCGATATTTTTAATTATTATGGAAATCTTATATAAGGAAACAATTTTTATACCTTTTAAAATTTGACCCATTAAAAATGGTAGAATGTACAGCTCATCCCCTTGACTGAGATCTTGGTAATGTCTATTAAAAAAAAATCCAAACTTTTCTTACGAAGAAACGATGGTTCATATCCAATCCATACATTTGAATCTAAAAATAAAGTAAAATGGATTTTCAAAGGATGTGTCTTCAAGGCAATCTTTTCCGCTTCGCCGAATTTTTATCTTCTCTTTTGAGGCGACAGTCACCGCTTGCCCTTGCAGCTCTCCGTCGCCCCCCCCCCTGCCTCAGACATTCGTGGGTTATCCCCTGCTCTTTGGTAGCCTAAAAAGAGCCGGCGGTTTTCGTCTAGTTGTAGGTTCGAGCCTTGATGCAACTTAAGATCAGCCGTGTAGCCGAGGCTGATGCATGTTAAATCTGTCGAGGCTCAAAGTCCTCCCGTTGGCGTGGTGTAAAAGTTAGGAGAGGGAGTGCCAGCTCAGGTATCGTCCTCGTCTCTTGACCGAGGTTCAAAATTGAGATCCGTCGCTAATAGCCTTCGTGTTGCTTCTAGCGCGACGTTAAAAACTAAACTGAGGTTTTGTCCTCCTCACTTGACTTAGGTTTAAAATTACGTGGGCCGTCGCCATTAACCCTCATGTTGCTTCTAACGCGACGTTAATAAAAATCAAACCAAATTTCCTCGCTATTTTTTTGTATACAGTTCTCTCTCTCCCGCCCGCATCATTATCAGGTATCCTGGCACTATTTGTTTCATTATCACATTTCTAATTTCTTACATTTGTATCATAAGTTTGCTGTTGCAAATTAGAATGCACAATTAGCAAAGAATTGTTGTGACATCGGATGTTTATCCCACCATATATAAAATAGGGAATAAAGGAGGTAATGTCTACTCTTCAGAAGAAGTCCTGACATCAATAAAAAAGATTAATCTGAATCACACACACACAAATAGCCACGGTAAAACCACGAGATAACGGGCTTCGATTACACTATTATTTGTACTATAAGCTATCCGAAAATAGCTTCCATAAGACCACTCAACGATAGAAAAAACCATGGATGGAATTAAAGTTTCAAAAAAGAAATGTACTCTCGACATGCAAATGCCGAGCAGAGGGGCTGAGGAAGGTTAAATTTGTCGAAGCCTCGTAGTATGAAGTTTGAAGAAGGAAATGTCAGTTCAGGTGATCTCATCATTTGACCGAAGTTCAGAATATGACGTCGCCAATAGTCTACGTGTTTTCCCACCCTCATTACGACGTTAATAAGTAATCAAAGCTCGTACTGTAAAGAATCCTGTTTAGGAATATTTAGAGGAATTTTGTGGGTTTGACATTGACTGCGAACTTTAATTCTATGATTTTGGCCATCGAAACTGCACAAGTGTACACCCTTACGTTATCTTAATGGAAGAGGATTTTTTTGTGTATCAAATGAGGACGTTTTTCCTTGGTTTCTTCCTTTAACCGGTGCAATAATGACGCATAATACTCCCATTATTGTTTTTCCTTTTCCCAAGTAATTGGCGTGGATAATTCCGCGAGCACCTCCAAAACTGTAGCCATCATCTAGCTGGCAGATTTCACCGTCTTTGCTTTCTTCGGAGCTTGTTCCCCTTTAAACCCCCTATTGTTTTGACTGTTCCTTTGTCTCTGCAGTAGTGCAACCACGTTTCGTCCACAGTTATGTTTCGACACAGAAATTCTTCAGGATTGCGACGAAAAAGCGCCAAAATAGCCTCGAGGGTCGAGCACCCGATTTCGTTCCGTTTCGATATTCTAATGCATTTAACGCTATATAATTATTGCAAATGATTACTTTACATATTTTAGTAAGAAATCAAATCAGTTGAATTTTAGGGTAAAAATTCTTTTTTTTTTATTGATATTAAATACATTATATGTTTCTTAATGTTGTTAACATTTAGTGAAAATAAAATATCTTTATAATATCTCAGAATGATTATTTTTACACACACACACACTCATATATAATTAATAACACAACTTCACAATAATTTAATTTTTCCCATTTTTTAACTCGCAGTAAAGAGTTCATCCTTATTTTCTGATACGACTCCAATTTATCCTTTAATTCAGGGGTCTCCAAACTTTCCAGCCTTAGGGCCATATTGATTACTCCAGTAAATTCCAAGGGCCAAAACCATATTATCATTCATTGTTGCCGGTGGTAAAAAGTTGAATCAGTCCACTAGTGGTGTAAAATATGATTACTTTTTTGCCAGATGCCTCTAGCGACGGGAACGCTTTAATTTTATGCCTCTAGCGACGGGGACGATACTCATTTAATTTCTGCCAGATGCCTCTAGCGACAGGGAAGCTGATGTATTTTCCGTATCGTATGGGTATCCGTTATAATGGGGTACCCGCATCGTATCGCCATAGTAATCATTGATTACAAAAGTAATGAAATACACAAGTAATCATTGATTACTTTTTTCTTCAGTAATCGTTACTTCGGTTCCTAACGAGTAACGAGTACTCAAGTAACGAATGAGTATTTTTTTTACATGAAAAAAAAAGTCCAAAAAAGTACGCCACGTTTAAAAAAGGCTGCAAATCGGACTAAAGTCCGCAAAACGACAACAGTGCATATTATTAATTTTCCTGTCATTATCTGTAATTTCTAGATTAGTCGTAGAGTACGAGCGAGCCATGAGGAGTAACGTGACAGGACATCTAGTGGACACAAGCGGAAATAGTTAGTACCTTCTATCGCTAACAGATGGCGCTAATAGCACTTACAGAATAATCTCGTTGGTTCGAGAAAGTTCTGGTGTCTTCCACTCACTTCTAGATGGCAGTAAGTGGAATATATAAGAAGGCTAGTGGCGCAACCACAAGTCAGTTCCTATGACACTGCTGTGAAATAAAATAGTGCGTACCTCCTTAAAACGTGTTTGTGCGTGTTTAAGTTTAAGACATCTTTGAAACAATATTTTGATTTGAATTGTTGCTTTTGTGTGTGATTTAGTAGAATGGAAAAGAAGCGAAAAATTGATAGTGAATGCAGAAAATTCAAAGATCAGTGGAACATTCAGTATTTCGTAATTGAGTCCAGTAACAAGGCGCTATGTTTGATTTGCAATGAAAGCATAGCCGTTCTCAAAGAATATAACATTAAACGTCATTATGAAGCAAAACATTTTCAAAATTACTCAAAATATACAGGAAGTTTGCGGACAGAAAAATTCGAAGCTATGAAGCTCGGATTGAAATCGCAGCAATCTTTATTTACAAAACTCAAAACTGAACAAGAGGCTGCAACTCATGCCAGCTTTCGTGTGGCTCTTGAAATTGCAAAACGTGGAAAACCATTCACCGATGGAGAAATGGTCAAAGAATGCATAATCGCAGTAGCCGAAGAAATGTGCCCTGAAAAGGTAAATTTATTAAAAACTGTCAGTATGTCAGCAAACACTGTGGCTCGAAGGGTAGAAGACATCGCTGAAAATATATCCTCTCAACTGTTCAACAAAAATGGACATGTTGAGTGGTTTTCTTTGGCCTTGGATGAGTCAACGGATGTGTCAGATACTGCTCAGGTGTTGAATTATATTCGAGGAGTAGATAAAAGCTATGAAGTGCATGAAGAACTTCTTGATATGTATAGATCTGTACTACTATTCAGATATTTTTAAACTACTGGCAACAACTACTGGTTCAGATATTTTTAAAGGAGTTGAAATGGCCATTAACCAAAAGAACCTTCGATGGAAAAACTTGAAATGTATTACAACTGATGGAGGCAAAAACATGAGTGGGAAAGATAAAGGAGTGGTCGCTCTTGTGTCAAAGGCTGTAGAAAATGACGGTGGTTCAAAACCAATAGTCAAACATTGTATCATTCATCAACAGTCTTTGTGCGGAAAATGTTTGGATATGTCTGAAGTTCTGAAACCAGTCATATCAACTGTTAATTTTATCAGATCTTTTGGGCTGAATCACCGACAATTCGTGCAATTTATTGAAGAGATTGGAGAAAATGACTTACCTTATCATACTGCCGTACGTTGGCTTAGTTGTGGGAAAGTCCTTCAGCGCTTTTTTGAACTTCGAGCAGTGATCGAAATTTTTTTGAATGAAAAGCATCGCCCTCTTACTGAATTGCAAAACAACGCATGGCTGTGGAAGTTAGCATTCTATGTTGATTTGACAAAACATGTGAACGAACTGAATTTGAGATTGCAAGGAGAAAACCAGCATCTTCCTGATTTATACACTAATATCAAATCATTCCGGAAGAAATTGATACTGTTTCAATCACAACTACGAAGTAAATGTTTTTCACATTTTAAAACATGTGAAATATGCAGCCACACCACTGAGACCGAGTTTCCTATCGATTTTGCAATCGAAACTTTGAGTGCTTTGAAAATAAATTTTGATACTCGTTTCTCGGACTTTGATGCCATTGCGAATCAAATTAGGATTTTTCAGAATCCTTTTGATACTGACATTGAAACCCTAGCCCCGGAACTTCAAATGGAAATGATTGATCTACAGTGCAGTGATATAATTAAGAACAAATATCAAAACTTATCTTTGTTGGAATTTTATAAGTGTCTTCCACTGACACAATTTGATAATTTGCATAAATTTGCTCGTGGGCTGTTTTCTGTTTTTGGTACTACTTATTTGTGTGAGAAGACCTTTTCCAAAATGAAGTACACAAAAAATGTTTACAGATCTAAATTAACTGATGAGCATCTTAAATCTCTTTTAATAATTGGTACAAGTAAAATTAGTCCACAACTACAAACTATTGTCAGTGGAAAATCTCAATTACATAAATCTCATTAGTATTTCATATGTCATTATGCTTGTTATAAGTTATTTTTTCATTTAAAATGTATAAAATGTTAGTTGGATTCATTTCAATAATTTGTTAGTTAGTATATAGTAACCTACAACAATGTTATGAGTAGTTAGCCCATGACCATATCAATGTAGATGTCATATTAATAATTATTCAACATAAAAATAGATTACTTCAGTAAACTAAATTTAATTTGCTATAAAAAATAAATATGTTCTCTAGAAGGAGTTTTCTTTCAAGTATGCTAGCTCTCCGCGGGCCGGACAAAATCTGTCCGCGGGCCGGATGTGGCCCTCGGGCCGTAGTTTGGAGACCCCTGCTTTAATTCATGGCATGAAGCGCTCGTAAAATCTGCGAAATCAACTTTTCTCGTGATCTTAAATCTTTAGGGATAATCCTACTGGACGTAGTATCTCCAGCAAAGTCCATGAAAAATTCCTTCATACAATACTATGATTACCACATGATTGAAGATATCTCTCAAAATAAATTTAAAGCAAAGTTCTCGCTCTGGTCATGAAGAACACGTATATAAAATGGCCTCTCTATCATCAAAAGGAATAAATAGACTCGATGCTGTTCTAAGTCTTGCCATGATACCGAATGCCCTGTTTATTCGTCCTTGTTTAATAATATATATATATTACTAAATATTATATATATATATATATGTTATATACGCTCAGGCGCCACCAGCGCCACTCTCTGTACCCCCGGATGTAAGCGGGAGAAGTAGCACACTTACTTTTGTCCCCAGCTGCGCGCGCCTAGTCAGATTTAACAACCTGTAGATTTGTCATTAAATCTCCTTAAACATAAACGTCTCTTTTATTCAACATACCCCTAGATACCACCCCCTCTGTTACATGGGGGTTCGGCCTCGTAACCTTAATGGTTTTTGAACCCGTATTAAAATTAAAAGTCGTCCAAAACAAACGACGCACTTCGAAATCGCCCAACACAATGGCGAATGCTTAATCAACGAATTCCTCCTGCGCCTACTAAGAGCCAATCCTCCGCTCTGAGACCAATACTACCGTCTCCTGCCCCCCCCCCCCCAAGCCAAACCAAAGCTTGAGACTCAACCAAACAATCTCTTCGGCATCGTCCAAAAGTGTTCCGGTAAAACAAAAAGGTCGATTTCCCCGCCTATTCATCACATCGAATGTAAACTCCATCTGCTTCGTATCTACAATCATCGTCGTGTAAAGTGAACAATGGTGAACTCATCGCAAACGGTAGCTTTTTAAAAGCGAAGCCTATCTGCAATCTACATATACTCCGATACCTTCAAATCAGGTAGGATGAAACCTTTTATTTACGCAGCATGTATCGTAATACTAAGAAAGAAGATCTTACAACTGCCGCGAACGAACTAGGTGTTACTGCCCAGAAAATGCTACACTTGTATGTTTAAAAGCACTAATCGAACAAACTGACACTTTCAAAAATGAACCTGAATTCGTTAAGGACATGCTTAATTTATTCGTCGAAGAATGAAAAGAAGCCAAGCAAACGGCCAAAAAACTCATTCAACTCGAAAAAGAAATTGAACTCGCTAATATTAACTCCGCTATAAATTCTAATAATTCGAACAATACTACTGCAACATTGGAAACACCGTCAACTAACCTGAAATGAAAACTTTGATCGATTCAGGAGCGAATATTGTGTGTGTGAAATCCTCCCTTATTCCACCCGAAACAAAATCTTTTGGAACTGTTCAATTAACCTGTGCTTTCGGAAATGAAATTCAAGCTCAACTTACAAAATTAAATTAGCTCTTCCAAGTTTTCGTGAAAATCCAATAATAGTAACTGCAGCTATCTGTAATAAATTGTATTGTGATTAAATAGTTCCCCCTAATATTTTTGATGATTTAAATAAAGCAGAAAAAGAAAATGCTCGGATTTCAGAAAAAAATCCTATTTCCTCTCATTCTAAAAAGAACTTTCGCATTAAAATAAAAACGATAGGCAAAATAATTTCGCTTCAGAATCAGTCAGCAAAAATAAGTCGAGCTTTAAAAACTATATATATAATGAAGTAGAAATGCATTCTTTTCACCGTCAACTATCCCAAATCAATCCGGCGACGGTTCAAGGCCAAATGGCTCAACTCAATTTCAAAACATTGACAACGCGAGCAACGAAAAAAACCCAATGAATGAAAATGAATCGTTAAACTCTTCAAAACAGAAATTATTATTCGATGAAAAAGAAAATAAGAAATATGAACTGACATCACAGCCCACATCCGATCAAACACGTTATATAACTAATTCTCAGCGCGAGGCTAACATAAACAAATCTTTTTCTGAATTGAAAATTAGCGATTGTAATTCTTTACCGGTTAATAATAAAAACAAAACTCTCTCTTTGCTTTTTCAAAATGAGGATTGTTATTTATCGAATTTAAATGTATTTTATCATGAAGTAGATTTATCGCATATTTTGAATGTTGATACGCTTCGCGAAGTTGAAATTCTTCTCCAAACAAAGTTCCATTCACCTTTGGTCCAACACAAAAATAAGCTTTTATCTTTTTGAAACAAATTTTGTGTCAGGAACCTGTATTGCATCTTTATCAGCTAAACGCTCCATTACAAATACACTGCGATGCCAGTGGGAAAGGGTTTGGCGCTGTACTTCTACAAATGGACTCAAATCAGAACTTTCATCCAATACACTATATGAGTCGTAAAACTTCTCCTCAAGAAGAGAAATACTCCAGCTACGAGCTAGAGGTCTTAGCGATAGTTACAGCATTAAAAAAAATTCGACATTTCCACGTCGGCACAAAATTTCAAATAATCACAGATTGCCAAGCATTTCAAAAAACTAGGTCAAAGGAAGATTTACCACTTAGAATAGCACGATGGGCTCTCTTCATAGAAGACTTCGGTTACGAAATACTTCACAGGCCCGGTAAGTAAATGCAACATGTTGAAGCGCTCAGTCGTTATCCAGTCATGGTCATACAATACAACGAGACAATACAAAAAATTAAAAAAAGCGCAAATTAAACATGATGAGTTTACATCCAGTATCAGACAACTGTTACAATCATCTTCAGCCTCTGATTATACATTAAAAAACGATGTGCTGTACAAAATTGTCAACGACCAAGAACTTTTAGTAGTTTCACTTGAAATGTGAAAACAAATCGTACAACTTGAACATTCTAAAGGACATTTCGGCATCAACAAAACTGAAAATTTAGTCGAACCATTCTTTTCCTCAAATCTGCGTAAGACTGTAGAAAATGTTATTGTAAATTGTATTCCTTGCATTCTTTCATCCAAAAAATTTGGCAAACGAGAAGAATTTTTACATCCCATACCAAAAGGTGATATACCACTTGATACTTACCATATTGACTTTTTGGGTACACTCCCAAGTACCAACAAAAATTACAAATATATCTTTACTGTCATCGACGCTTTCACCAAATTTTTGTGGATTTATCCTGTAAAATCTCCTTCAGCTCACGATGCTTTAGACTAATTAAAATTACTTCAAGTAACCTTTGGAAGTCCCAGACGAATAATTTCTGACAAAGGAACAACATTCACTTCTACAGAATTTCAGAAATTTGGTCAGGAGGAAGATATTGAGATAATTTCAATCACAACAGGTGTACCACGTGGAAACGGTCAGGTAGAAAAAATTCATGCAACGTTAATTCCAGTCCTAACAAAGCTTTCACTTGAAGATTCCAATAAATGGTATAAACACGTATTATCAGCTCAACGAATAATTAACAGCACTGTATCCATAGCCACCAAATATACACCATTTGAACTTTTAACAGGCGTCAAAATGAAAAATAAATATGACATCAAAATCAAAGCCATTCTCGAGGAAGAAAATTTCCAATTATCTTTACAGAATAAACAACAAATGAGAGAAGATGCTAAATCCAATATTCTGAAATTACAAGAACAAAGCAGACTACACTACAATAAACATCGCAAAGAAGCAAGAAAATACAAAGAAGGTGACAAGATTGAAATCAAGAAAATCCAGTTTGGAATAGGTGTGAAATTGCGACCAAAATATTTTGGTCCACATGAAGTCGTGAAAGTTCGTCCAAACGACAGGTACGAGGTAACTTTTCTTTCCAGAGCTAATGATTTTAGTTTTTTTTCTTTATACCCAACAAAATTTGAACTTTAAAAATTTGTTTAGTCTTTTTTTAATTTTTTTTCCTTTTCTTTTCAATTGTTAATATTTGTATAATTTTCACCTGCATATTTTCCAGCCTGGTCGGGGACCGACCATAGCAGGATGGATGAGTGTTGTATACGCTCAGGCGACACCAGCGCAACTCTCTGTACCTCCGGATGCAAGCGGAAGAAGTAGCGCAGTTACTTTTCTCCCCAGCTGCGCGGGCTTAGTCAGGTTTAACAACCTGTAGATTTGTCATTAAATCTCCTTAAACATAAACGTCTCTTTTATTCAACATACCCCTAGACACCACCACGTCTGTTATATATATACGTATATATATATATATATATACTCATGGACAAAAAAATTAGCGCACCAAGAAGGAGTCGTTAAAATGAAACGAAATTTTACATACGTAATGACTACTTTGATATAAGTAAAATATTAGAAAATCAAAGAAAAAGGATCATTTATTTCAGAGAAAGAGGCAAAAGAACGGAGGTTGTGGAACTCCCTGTTGCGCGAATGCACGATGTGATACGATCGGGCGTTGAGACATACAAGTTCTGTATGATGTCTTGAGACATTTCGTTCCATGTTTGCTGTAACCTTGCCTCTAGTTCGTTCAAACTCGTGGGATGCCCAACTCGCCGTCCCAAATGATTCCAGATATGCTCTATTGGAGACAAATCTGGGGTCGGGCAGGCCAAGGAAGGTTAGTAACAGTGCGGAGACAGTCTTGTGACACCCTTGCCGTGTGAGGCCGAGCATTGTCTTGTTGAAAAATGGCTCTTGGGAGCCGTTGCATGAGTGGCAACACATGTCGTTGCAGGATGTCATGGTGCCACGGATCAATACTAGGGGGGACTGTGTATTGTAGGCAATGGCACCCCATACCATCACACCAGCTGTGGGAGCGGTGTGTCGCTGTAAAGCAAAGGCAGGATTGAGACGTTCACCATGGGGTCACTACACACGAACACGATTGTCATCGCTGCTGAGATTGAATCTGGATTCGTCGCTAAAGACGACCTGGTTCCATTTCGCTGCAGTTCAGTTTCCTCGTGAGCGGCACCACTCTAAACGGAGGCGTCGATGGGTGGGCGTCAAGGGCAGCACACGTAATGAGCTCCGTGATCCCGAATGTCCTTCAGCTAGGCGCCTTCGTATGGTTCGAGAAGGTGCTATCTGTGCCTGGATGGCGGCCGATAAAGCAGTTGTCTGTACGCGTGCATTTCTTACGATGTGGCGGTCTTCTCGACGACTGGTCTGTCGAGGGCGTCCTGAGCCTGGTCTTCGTGTAAATGACATCTCTCGGATCCACTGGTCCCAACACCTCCTCACAACACAATTAGAGTGGCCTAATTGACGAGCTACTCGCCTAGCTGACCACCCAGCTTTTATCATGCCGATGATTCTCCCCCTCTCAAACTGCGACAGCTGCTCATATTGTCTTCGAAAACGGCGTAATGGCATATCTACCTCAGGTCTTCCTTTGTAAACGATTCAGCACACTCAAACAAGCTTTGGTTACCTGTTTTATACTTCACGGAGAACGACGTTAAACGCCCTCTACCGGCTATACGTAATGCGCAATCACGCTGCATTTCTAATCATTTGCATATCTTCCCGACATGTACCTTCATGCCAAGTTTCATAACGATCCCGCCATTATTTCTTGGTGCGCTAATTTTCTTGTCCATGAGTGTATATATATATATATTCAAAATAAATAAATTGAAGTAAATATTGGTAAAAAAGAATTTGAAATATATTTTATATCGCAATGTATTGTGAATTTCAGGCAAAAGCATATAACAATTTTATACGGAAAACAATATTTAAAATCCGCTTATAAATGCTTTAATATGCAATACAGAGAATGCACTCTTGATAAAACACAAAATAATACATAAATATGTTTTGTTTTAATTTGCAGTATCAGAAAAAATTAAATGAGTTCATATACTTGTTTAATTATTTTCTTTTACTTTTAGTTTTGTAAGGAACTAATGAATAAAGTATGTATATATTTCACATTGAAACTCATATTCTACTCTTACCTGCTTTCGTAGTTCACAATAATAAGAATCAAAATAAAGAGAAAATTGTCATTAAAAAATTCTTTGTTAATCATTCTTAGATTTCATCAAATTCATCAATATATATAACTGAGCTTGCGTCAATATATTATATAAATCTGCTGTAGCAAATCATCTTCGAATTAATTTTACATTACAGGCCCAAAAATGCATGTCAACAATCAAAAATATTTGGAAAAATTATAAATGCATAAGCAAAATATTGATATATTATTATACACATTATATAAATGCTTTCATCGCTTTCTAATGAATATCTAATAAAATTGGGAAAAATTTAGAATTGGTTCAGGAATTTAAAAAATATATGACAAAGTAAATTAGAATGAAAAATTAAAAAAGAAAAAATTAGTTACATGGAAAACAATTCAATTTGGTGTGAAAATCATCTACGAAACTTTCATAAGAACCTGAGGCCTAATGCTTAGAGCGACATTGTTCTAGTTCAGAATCGTTTACCATAATCGCCCTTCTTTGGTAGATCTACCAAAAAAACTTACCAAAATAGGTCTTTTAGTTCGAAGACCTGTTTGCCAGGTCTTCTATCTATCTGTGGGAAGAGCTCGTTCGGAGGCGTTTCTTCCCCTTCACTCTAGCTCCTCTGAAGCCGTTCGAACTCGTTATTTTGTTCTTTTTGTTTTCTGCTGCGATGAACACTATCAGATGCTTATCCGTACTCGTCGGTTAATGGCTCAATTCGGGGAATTGTGTGAGAAGGGGTCAAGCGCTTCTGTCTCTAACCCTGTTCGTTGGTAGGGTGATTTGGCAACTGGTGGATGCGTAGAACATTTGTTACGTTCTGGTAAGAAAGAGGGTCTCCGCTCGAGAAAAAAGGCTGGCAATATCTTTAGGCTTCTCTCGCTTAGTATAGCTTTCCGTAACGCTTCGTGTAATAGAAGGTTATGCACCTGGGAAGGCAGAATAATTTGGAACTGAAAAGAACAAGTTTCCGGCTTTTAATTTAGTTTTAGTTTTTATTAACGTCGCACTAGAAGCAACACGAGGGCTGTTGGCGACGGACCTCGTAATTTTGAACCACGGTCATGTGACGAGGACGACACCTGAGCTGGCACCCCCTCTCCTAACATCCACACCACGCCAACGGGAGGACTTTGGGCCCCGAACAGATTTAACGTGCATCAGCCCCGGCTACACGGCGGGTCTTTGGCGGCCAAGGATCGAACCCTCGACTGAGCGAAAACCGCCGGCCGCTAGTCCACGACCTTGACCACTAGGCTACCGCGGCCCAAACAAGTTTCTCGCAAACCATTAAGTAGGATGTTCTCTCTCTCTTTTAGATGAGCTGATTTGAAAGAACAGGTTGTTTATTAATTCTTATCGCTATTTGTATACTGTCGAGATGATTAGTTTTAGTTGTACTAGTACATCTTTTGTCTGCCTTCATTTTAAGAAGAGTTATAATTTGTTTTTTGACGTTAAATATATGAAAATAAATCTGTTTCACTGATAAAAAAAATATTAAACATTTTATATATTTACTATAAATAATTCGATATAAAAACCAACGTTTTTAAAAACAACGTTTTTATATGGTGGCAAAGTGTATTAGAGAAAACTATTGCAATATTAGTTAAAAATGTTAGTTATTTTTAACTTTAAAATTCACTTAAAAAGAGACATTTGTGAGAGTATTAAGAAATTCATAATACTCATAAAATCAAAACATGCATTTGAAAATTTGTAAGTCATTCTATTAAAAAAAGAATGGGAACCAGAATTCAGAAAAAATTATTGTGATAAGACATGGCGCCAAATATTGGAAACTTTCTTTCTTGAGAATGATTACTAACTAAAAGTCAGCAACCCTTACTATCTCGGAGATAGTAAAGGGGAGATAGTATCTCCCCTTTGTGAGTACAAAAGGTTTACGATACCGCATGCTGCGTGGGGAGTGCCCGGTGCTCCCAGAGGGGAAAAGGAATTTTTCCCTCAATCTTAAAACGCCGAGGGGAAAGAATATTTTGACTTATTAAAATTATTCAAATATTAGTTAAAACTTTTCGCAAACGTCTAAATATTGCATTGTTAGGCGAGTACGAACAATTCCCAAAATTTCAAAGCTCTAGCCTGATGGGAAGTTGGTTAAATTAACGATCGAAAATTTGATGACACACTCACACACACACACACACCAAGTGAAATTCAGAAAAACGTTGTAAAATGATCTCATAATGATTAGTTTATGATTGCATAACGATTAGTTTTGAAACATCTATGCAAATAAAAATTATCACAGTTTGTTCTTACTAATGCCAAGAGTATTTAGAGAGGAATTTGAAAGAAATCTAATTGGTAGCACTGCTTTTTAAAGGTTAAATTGAAGCAATGAGATACACGTCAGATTTGAAGATTTTGGCAAATGCTTGAGTATCTTTCTCTGTTCTTGTTATATATAATTATATATGTGTGTGTGTTCATAAACTAAACTGTAACTAATGTTCATAAACGACTGTACATAATAAACATGTATATAAACTAGTACATTAAAATATACTATTATTACGCTGGAAAAAACATAAAATTACTGAAACATACAAAGCAGGAAAAAAAAAAAAAAAAAAAAAACCCCAGGAAAGTCAAAATAAGGAGATAAAGTTTAAGAAGAACTTTAAAGAAGACAAAAAGAAGTTAAAGTAATTTATGCGCTGGTTTTAAACACAATGATAAAAACCGAGTTCCAAACAAAAGTCCAAATTCCAAAAAAGTAATAAAACACAAGAAATAAAAAGAAACAAAACAGAAAGAATCAAAATTCATTTTAGCCAAATTAAAATATTTCATAAAACATTGAAATATACGTTCTAATATCATGAAACTTAAATAGAGTTATATTTTTACCTACCTCTTTTCAGTTTTCTCTTGAAAACCCACAGCTTCAAAAATAGTGTTTGTGCAGTAATTTAACAATCTTTTCTATTTGAGTGATTGCTTGTTTGAATTTATGGCATAAAGATAATAAAAAAAAGTAAAAATTCGATAAACATTTTTAGAAACAGACGAAAAAAATGTAATTAAAAATTTTAAAGATTCCAAAATATTTTTAAGAACCATTTTTTCTTTTTTTACAATTAAATTTAACCCAACCTTTCAGTTTCTTGTAATTTAAAGGCGACAGCTACAGATACAACGTGAGGCTTTTGATGGAAGATTAATTTGAAAAAGGTACTAAAATAGATTATTGTAAAAGAAATGAGTAGAACAAAGTACTTCTGCAGGACATCAGATACACACACATACATGCATGCATATATAATGAATATACACACACACACAAATATATATATATATATATATATATATATGTATATATATATATATATATATATATATATATATATATATAGTTACAAAACCCTAGATGACGCTTCCTTCCTCTTAGAAAAAGACACTTTTACATAGATGTCACCAGTTAGCCAAAAAATTTAAACAATGACTCCTTAACCTTGGCGATAGATTAAGCGCCTAGGTGAGGAACTTGGTGACAAATGAAAGATTCCAGAAAGGGCTGGAAACAAGGCGAAAACCCGATTGGGAAGAAAGTTACAGACTTCTGAATTTTCCCATGTCAAGTCATGCCTGGCCGGAAAAGGTATAAATACGCCGAGAGTCTCAGTTTATCAGTAAATTTGTCTTTGGCGTCGGCTTTTACAGATCGGTGGGGAAATCGATAGGAAAGATATATTTGAGGAGGAACTGTCTATAGCGTAGCCGAGTTAATATTAAAAGAAGTGGCGTGTATTTACCAGAAACTGTTGGAGCCTGCTTGGAAGCACAGAACATTTCTATGGAGATTCGTCCGTAGCGTGAGCTGAGCGTTACTGATATAACTAACTGTTATTATAAGTGCTGATTTTGTTCCTGTATCTGTGTCGCTAACATGTAAAAGTGTTGTGTACATGTTTATGCTGTAATTGTACAAGCTCTGCCGTAATATATATATATATATATATATATTAAGATAATTTTTAGATTTCTTTGATTATCTCTGGAACTACTGGACAGATTTTAATGAAATTTGGTGTGTACATAGAGTTGATATAATGCAAAAAAATAACGATTCAACAGTTATACTACACACGTATAATCGTGCGTAATACTCATCGGAGTCGCAAGGTATGAAATAGCAGTAGCAGAGTAGAATGAAAAAAAGGGTTAATAGGGGGTATGGTCCCCTCTTACAGATATATATGCGTAGCAACGTGATTTTATGCAGGAAATAAGGGAGTTTATGAGTTCCTGTGTCAATTGGTCCCACTCTTTCAGCAACGCTGTTTTCAGGACTTGGATGGTTCTCTGAAAGAGCTTGCAAATTGCAATTGCCCTCCCCACATCGTCCCAGGCATGCTCTATAGGATTGAAGTCTGGAGATTTGGCTGGCCAATACATCCGGCAAATATCCTCACTTTCCAGAAATTCATCGACCAGCTGAGCTCTATGTGACCTCGATTTGTCATTCATTAAAAGGAAACCCGGAACAATTATACTATTGAAAAGGCGGTTATAGGGCTCCAAGACATCCTCCCTATACCTCTCAAGAGTCGCAGTGCTTCTTTCAAAGACACGTTGCGGCCATCCAAAATGATGCCTACCCAGACCATCAAGCCCCCACTGCCGAAATGATCGTTTTCTTAGACATTAGGGGGTGCGGGTCAGTAGTGGGTCCCTGGTTCTCTCCATATGAAAGTATGGCGAAAATCACTATTTAAGCTGAACCGAGACTCATCAGGGAAGAGAACGGTCATCCATTGATTCATGCTCCAATCACCATGAC
The DNA here is from genome assembly GCA_019974015.1 of Nephila pilipes. Taxonomy (NCBI): domain Eukaryota; kingdom Metazoa; phylum Arthropoda; class Arachnida; order Araneae; family Nephilidae; genus Nephila; species Nephila pilipes. The sequence continues at coordinate 504,065 of BMAW01005663.1, read as the reverse complement.
CTCTGCATCCTTTTTTAGCAGGCTCTCAGTTCGCAGAATTGAGCTGGACAATAAACAACAGGTTTTCTTGCAAACATTTCTCTCTCATGAAGTCTTCTGGAAACAGTCACTCTTGAAATTCGGGTTTTTTTTGCTGGCTGCACACCTGGGAAAGGTCTGAGTAGCTGTAGTTATCCCTGTTATGCCTCGCTGCTGGACAAATGGTGATCTTCTCTGCCGTCGTGCTCTTGGATGACCTTGCCCAAGCTTTTTCTGACGGATCCAGAGCTTAAACTATTTCTATAGGACGACGCTGGACGTTAAAGAGGTTCTGCAAATCTGGATTTGAGACTGGCTTGAGCCCTCTATCCACAATTCACCACCTTACTCAATCGTCAAATGTTGGTGTTACTCACTTTTACTGTTTGTAATTTTAATAGATTGCTGCAAAAAAAAAAAACCATATCCTACATATATATATATTTATATATATATAATATATAGTTATATATATATATATATGATTATATATATTACTAAAATAAATGTATAATATTATATATATATATAGTTATATATGTATATATGTATATATATATATAGTTATATCATTAACTATAATAATATAGCAATTTTCAGCTAATTATTGATTAATTTTATTTTCATTTCATTGAAACCAGTTCCTCCGATACTCAATAGATGTCGCCACGAATCAGAGTCATGTGATAGGCTCTATGAGCGCCACCTATCCCAGAACAAAACTGAATGACACTCGTTTTCGCTCTCTCTGCGACCACTTTTTCGCTTCTCTCTCTTCGCTACCGCGTCTGAAGTAAACTGCACTGACGCGTTCCATGCCCGATAATATGGGTTAAATGGGGCAGCCATCTATTTGTCTCGGAAGAACTGTTTACTACCAATATATATCATAGTGTAAATACTTTTCTTCTTCATCATCTCTCCTAATAAACAAGTAAAGCTACTGCAACTAGATCCTTGAATATCATCACAACATTACATGGGTCCGAAATTACCCCCCTAGACAACCAGCCCTAATATAGCGTAGATTCGGATAGACAATCTCCATCACCCCACTTTCTACACACACACACACACACACACACACACACACACACACACACACACACACACACACACACACACACATATTATTGATGTACAAAGATTAAGGACGAAGTTGAAAAAGTAGTATACAAGTGGAACGAAGAGGCAGAACAGACTGAATAAGCAATCATGAGATTAACTAGGATGATGTACGGTAGCACATGCTCAGATATGCAACTAGACGTATTTTCGGGAGTGTCAGAAGGGGAAAAAACACCTCGCTTGAAAGTTCAGCCTTTCTGAGAAAGCGATTGCGCTGCGTATATCAGTTTAAATTACGTCGAGTTACTGCCTCAGTGTGAAATGTTGAACAACCAATATATTATACGACATCTGGATTATTTTACCCGAGGTCGAATCATTGAAATGAAAGAGGATAGTCGAAGTTTGACAAGTGTGGGTGCGGAGTCCGGGGTTGCTCACAACATCGTGTTACGACTTAGGAGATAATTTCAAACTGAAGGAACGTGTCAGACGTGGTCCAGTAGTGGGCGTCCGCGAGCAACAACGACAGTGGACGACCGGTATATTGCTCTACAGGCCAGAAGGAACAGGCGGCTGACAGCGGGAAAAATCGTTAGACACACGGAACAGACGATTGGATGACCAATATTACGTTTTGCTGTAGATAAGAGGCTTCACAGTGCTGGTCTGTTTGCCCGACGACCTGTACAGTGTGTACCTTTAACGCCTGCTCATCGGAGAAAGCGTTTTCTGTGGTACCGGGAACACCTGAATTGGACAGATAATCAATGAAATCAAATACTCTTTTCGGATGATAGAAGACGTTGTCTGAGTAGCGATTCTGTATGCGTAGTTACATATCTGGATAGAGTGGGGAACCCGCAATAACTTCTCCAGCAACAACGAAAGAGACCAGTTTGGATGATGCGGTGTTCTTGTTTGGGGAAGCATCATGTTTGGTGGTCGTTCCGACCTTTACTCCTTCGAAGGACATTCAGTCACCGGCGCCCGCTACTATAACGAGGTTTTTCTGCTGTATATGTGATTTCTTAGAGGCGCTATGGGTCCGCAATTCATTTTCACGGACCAGCTCATTGCACATTAGCTGTCAAAAAGCTGCTGGACAATGAGGATACTGAACACATGGATTGGTTGGCTAGGTTTCCGGATCTAAATCCTATCGAGCATGTATGGATTTCAAGGAGACGCTTAGCAGCAGGTAATTTTCATCAAGTTCAGTTCCTGAGCTCCTATTGGCAATACAAGATGAACGGGTTGCAATACCTCAACAACTCATTGACAACCTCATACTCAGCACAGCTAGATGATGTAGAACCTTCATAGCAGTAGGTTGGACGTTTCTGGCTGACGCTGACACCTGTCATATGGATGTTTCGGCTTTTAAGTCCTTTTTTGGCAAGTTTTGCTTACATTACTCATGTTTATACGTCTTGGGGATCTTATAGTATTATTTGTGTTGATTTGGAAAGCTTTTGCGTGTTTTTCAAAGCACGCAAAAGCTTTCCAAATTTTCCTTAATTTTTGTACATCATTCAAAATTCGTCCTTAATTTTTGCACATCAGTGTGTGAATATATATATATATATATATAATTTTAAATTTTCACTATTATTATATGTTTGGTTTTGATATTTTGGAGAGTGCTGACGTTATATGATGCGTAGTATTATATAGTTGGGTTTTTTTAACGTTGCCAAATTTTTTCGCCGTGACCACCAACACGTCACTTTTACACGCTTTTAAACACGGTTTTTTGTGCACAGTTTAAATTGGATTTCTTTAAATTTCTATTGTTGTTGAAATTGTATTTTGTTGTGGAATATCGATAAAATCAAGTTAATTTAAAACACTTTCATGCAATTTTGTGTGTTTTTCCGAGAATCGAGTTAGCTTTTGCTAAGATAAGATTTTTCGTTTGGACGGCGACGCAACGAAATAAACAGTATGAGCAATTTCAATATTAAACAACTGATTTTTTCCAAATTGAGAACTTATTGTATTTAAAATTCATATCTTCATAATTTAAAGAAATATAAACTGAAGAAATGAAAAAGTGCTATCTGAATTCCTCACAAACTATGCAATTACTCTACCTCACTTCAAGATGGAATTTATTTGTTTGGTATTGTTAACGTCGCACTTGGGGCAACACTGGCTGTTGGCGACGGACCTCGTTATGTTGAACTTCGGTCAAGTGACGAGGACGATACCTGAACTGGCACCCCCTCGTCTAACTTCCACACCTCCGAGGAGTTTTGGCCTCGGCAAATTTAATGTGCATCAGCCCCGGCGTCACGGCGGGTCTTTCGTGGCATCAAGGTTCGAACTTAAGGCTCAGCGAAAACCGCCGGCCATATACACTAGGCTAGCGCGGCCACTTTATGGTAGCAAAATAGGGTAAACAATGGTTTTTAAACTTGGTTATTGATTGTACTATTGATAATAAAATGGTTGTCGACTCTTGTCAAAAAAGAAAGAATATTTTTTCTCCCTCAGTTTTTAGTAAAATTGTCAATAATCTCATAGCTGTTTGTAATAAAATCTATTGAACTTCGCAATGCTGTAATTGAAATCACAAATCACAGCCGATATGTTTCAATGGCAAGAAGCAAAAACAAATATTTTGATAGCATGTTGAATTGAAAAATATATTTTTGCAATAATACCCTTTCGTATAAATAGCATAATGTTATGTTTGAAATTATATAAATATCAGACATGTCTTTATCTAGGCCTGTTGGCTCAGATTAAACATCTCGCTATTGTATGCTAATTTATTTTCCTTTTTTATGTTTTGTTAAGAAATTCTTCCGTTCATTCATTTTCCGTAAGAGAAAAATAATACTTGAAAAAATTCGTCAGTGGCTCGTATTTCATTTAAAGCAACTTATTTCCACGATTTTTTTTAAAAAATATATTTCATATTAATAAATTTTTTTATTTATATCTGTAGCTTCAATTAAGTGTAGGACTGCATGAAGTTTTAAAAATGGCTTAGAAATGGCTCGGGAATTAATTAGATTTATTGCAACTTTCATGACTTTGGAAATCGTATTTGAAATTTTTTGGAGTGACTGGAAGTGGAAGTGTCATCAACATCTAATTTTATCCTTGGAGAATTCTGAAGATAAATAATCTTCGAAGAAAATTACCGAAAATAATCTTCGAATCTTGAAGATAAATAAGCAAGTAACTCGATTCAAAATATGGTTCGAGTTATTGCTGTTGGAGTCTGTTCGAGACTGATTAACCAACAAGTTGTATTTTTTCCAATAAGAACCAAAAGAAACTTACTTTACACGTACACATATTTATTTATCTTTTAAAAATCTTTTTAAATAAACAAATTTATGATAACTAACATAAGATACATGAGATTACGGTGGTTGTAGTCAGCAAACAGTTTCTTTTGTGGTTCCCTTCACATTCCGACAAAGAGACCGGCTGAAACGCAGCTAGGCCTTTTGAGAAAGGCCATACGACCTTATTTAGGCATATTAACTTTGAGATTAAGATCAAAACTACTTGATATTACAGAAGTTGGAACTTCAGAAACCAAAATTCCACCCACATTCGATTTCTCATCACCGCAAATGTTATTTCCAGATGTTACCAAAGGAAGGAGTTAATGAGGATAAAAAGAAAAAGAGCATGTGAAGTGGTTTCTGGCTTGAAAGATGTTGCTGAAATCAAGGAGTTATCAGCATGAAAAGAAAAAAGAGAGTATTAAATGTGGTCTGAAGTCGAGCGTCGATTAAAAAATCATACTGACTACGGGAAAATCGGTTTTATCATTACCTGGCCGAGTACATGGAGTGACGCCGAAAGAGGCATTCTTTGAATCCGAGAGTTCCTCCACATTATCGTCACCTTTTACCCTTTGCTGAATGGAATAATTCTCAACAGAATGAGGTCAATGATTTTTTTCGTTCTTTTTTAATGATTTTTACTGTTTTTTAGGCAACCCATTTCTGCATGTCTTCTTTACGATTGTAATGCATACAAATAAGTCTTTTGGAAAACAACACGTCATCTTGTACCCTATTAAATCGACTTCGAATTTGAAAATCCCACTTTTGGTGACATCTTGGCACGAGTTTGGAAATATCTTCAAGCAGCTCAATTGTTCTAGGATTTTACCCGAAAAATTTGTTTTGCGGATTATTGAAGAGGCGTGGTTTTTAAGTCATTCCACATAGAAATTTCTAGGTAGAAGGGAGAGAGAGAGAGAGAGAGAGACAGTGCCCATGGATACAGTTAAAAATAGTAATTAATTGATCTACAGGGCAACGAGCACCTTATCAATAAGGCTACTTGACATTGCAGATGTTAAGTGCAACAAGCACTTAGTTGTAAACATGATCTGCATCACAAAAATTAATTTAATTATAAATTGTTGTAAAAAGCAACAAGATACACATTTATCCAACGCAATAGAGTTGGGCGTTGATTCTGATTTTACGTTTCTAGATGTGGTAACGTACACTATAGCTTTCTAGTGCTACAATCCAATGATTATGTGTAGTGCTTCAAAGGCAGAAGCATCGCTGCGAACTATTTAGCAATTAATGAAATTTAAAATAAAATGTCTTTTTTTATTGCCGAAGTGATTGCATTTATGGACAAAATATGTGTAACAAATCCTTTATTGCCCCAATTAAGTAAATAGAACTATAAAAATTATCATTACTTTTTTAATGTTGGAACTTTTCACACGGATTGGCATGAATGGTAAATTTATTTTCCACAACTTTACATATCGTTCAATGAATGAATGATTTATGTGAATGGAGAGAGAAATCTTGGTGCAGCAATTAGAGAGTTTCTCACTTTAATTTTGCAGAAAGTCCGAGCCTTTTCGAAACCATCTTCCGAACTTACCTCATCATCATAAGAAAATCTGTAAATATCTGAAGAGCATCCGGATTGGCTTAGCAAATATTCAGAATGCTGTGTCAGATCTTCCTCAGTCAATGCTGCTATAGTCAGAACCATCCATTTCGACTCACACAAAAATTTAAGAATGTTTAACTACGTAAAATATAGCTTGAAAGCTCGGTTTATAATTTTAAAGAATCTTTTATGAACTGTAATATACGGCGGCCTCTGTTTTCAACGACAACGTTAGAAGTTAAAACGCCTTAATAACTAACCTGACTGGGACGTCTCTTTTGGTCTAGTTGCTAAACAAAAATCGGCCGGTCAACTTTATTCGGACCCAGTGATTGAGGGCTCGAAACGCAGCTGACATATCTAGATCAACTTACTTTCTCATCCTTGAAAGGAGCACTGCTGGAACTACTGGTTACATATGTTGTTAACACAAAAACTCTTGCACCTGTGTGTCTAACTAAGACAACCACATATAACTCACGACTAATGATTTTCCGGCTACTGTGCACGTGTGAACGAGACCCACCCCTCAACTAGAGACAGTCGATGATGCCAAATAGAAATTGTCCAAAACGAAACTCATTACAACAAGGAAGGGTCGTATATTAATTGCTCTAAGGGCTGAATGGCGACCTTCTCTACAAATATCAATTCAGAAAAAATATCAATTCTACAAATATCAATTCAATTTCAGAAGGTTCCTCTTCAAAAATCCCGATGATACAGGAGGATAAGTGTGCGGCGATTCTCTTCAACAACAACGCTGGTAATTAAAGTGCCTTAGTAACAAACCAGATTGGTACGTCTCTTTTGGCCGAGTTGCTAAAGGCCCAGCAAAAAGCTACCAGTCAATTTTTCTTCGGAATCAGTGATCAAGAGTTAGAAATGGCACTGGCACTCCAAAGTCAACTGTCTTCCCCCTCCAGGGGTCGAAAACATCTAACGCCGGAGTTTTGCTGCTCTTTCAGCAACTAGGCCAAAAGAGACGTCCCTGTCCGGCTAGTTATTAAGTGATTATAACTTCTGGCGTTGTCTCTGAAGAGAGCTGGCATAGTACTTTATCCAAACAAAAGCGCGCGTTTCACAACGAATCAAAGCAAAGCAAAGAAAAAAAGATAGATAAAGTTTGTTCTACTGGTCAATAACATTATGTACGGATCAAAAACGTAAACTAGAATAAATTATTCGTGATAATAAAAAACTTAAATTTTGAAAACCTGATGACCATACCACATACGGTTAAATCATGCTGCGAGCACAGAAAGTATCATCCGTATCAAATACGGGCAAAACTGCTAAGTGGTTAAAATCTCCGACTAATATAGATGGATATTTGTAAATCAACTTCAATGTTTCTTAAAATTTGTTTCGTTGAATTTAAAAGTTCCATACCTGAATGCACGGTTTTGACGCATTATGTCACCTAGTGAGATCATCATGTCGATTAGTTTTGATTGCTTGTGCCATCAAAAAATCGATTCACCGTGACGTATTATTTGTCTAACTGCGACACAAATAGAATAACACAGAAAAATAAACTGTCCCGTTTATTAAATAATTGGACGATTTACTCCAATCGTTACAAAGTGAAGAAATCTATAAGTCTTTGATCCACCTCTGGCCTGGATTGGTGTGGAGCAGAAATTTGGAGAATGGGGTGTCAACTCAGGTATCATATTCGTTACTTGACTGAGATTCAGAATTACGAAGTCTGTCACCAACAATGGCCGTGGTAGCCGATTGGCCTTGATCGCGAACCCGCAGCCAGTATTGTTTTCGTTCAGTCCTGGATTAGAACTTTGACGCCATTAAAGACCTATTGTGAAGAGGGACTAGGTTCATTAAATATGTCAAGATTCCAAGTCCAGCCCTTGGCATGGTGTGGGAGAAAAGAGCAGGTGTCGTCCACGTCACTTCAAAAGGTTCAAGTTCAAAAGGTTCAAAATGACGGTGTCATTGAAAAATGAATGATCAAGGTTCAAAATGACGTGGTCTATTTCCAAATAGCCTCTGTGTTTCTAAATAAGATGTGAAAAAACAAGCAATCAATCAAGACCATCAGCAATAGTCCTCGTGCTGCTTCGAAGTGCGACATTAATAAACAATCGACTAAGAAAAAGAAAGAAAAAAAAAAAAAAACTGGCTTAGATAGAAGGTGTTACCTGATACAATCTGGTTAAACTCCGCAAAGGGATTTAACAAAATTTTTGCTAACCTATTTCCGACTGTCGGTCTAAATCGGCAACCATCTTGGATGATGACTTCGTGGTGGAAGTGGCATGGGCCATCGACTTCTTAGTGGAAATTTTGATTAGAAGTCGAAATGTGTCATGAGAGAAAAACAAACAAATAATAATAATTATAAAAAAAAAATTGAAATCCCCTAATCTGTTGTTATGGTAGTCGAATTGCAGACTACATTTTGAGGTTAGATGTTCGTGAGTTTGAGTCTTGGTTCTGCCTAAGATTATTGTGAGGAGTAATTGGGATTATTTTTTATTAACGTTGAGTTTTCGTTAATGATTGTTATATTTAAGTTTGATCTTTTATTCACGTCACACTGCACGAGGGCTATTGATCAAATGCCCTAGAGAGGTTCATTATTTTAAGTCTCGTCATTTTGAAGTTTAGTCAAGTGAGGAGAATGATATCCTGCTAACACCCGACTCTCCAAGCTTTTACACCAGTTCAAAATGCAGGTTATGAGCCTCGAAAGATTTAACATGCATCAGCTCCGCTATCCGACGAGTCTTCAGGGTCATCAAGACTTGACTGATAATCCGCTGGCACAGGTTTGCGACCCGTTCCATTCCGACTCTGACAAATCTTCTATCGTAGCTGCTTTAGATTGCTAAAAGCCCAAAGTTTTCATGTGTTGTGATTGATTGATTGTTTATTTACGTACAACTTGAAAGCAATACGAGGGCTATTGGCGGCGGATCTCGCCATTTTGAACTTCGGTCGAGGACGAGGCCTGAGCTGGAACGTCTTCCACACCACGCCTGGGTGCATTGGAAGTCTCGACAGGGTGATGGAAGAAGGAGGCAGGAAACTCTTTAATTATGTAACCACAGTTTGAAATTACTAAATCTTTCAGTTTTATCTTCGCTTTTAAATGCATGAGAGACTAAATACGTATTTTTCTGATAAAGGATGGAGGCAGAAAATGCCCGGAAAAAATTATTACCATCCAATACGATCTGAATCTATAGTTTGCCGAATTAATGAAGTTTTCTGGTAAATCATGCAAAAATAACAATTTATTTTTTTAATGTTGTAGATCTTTTATAATTTTGGCAATGGTGTAGTTACTTAGTTAAATAATTTTGAAAGTCATGTTAGAATAACATCGATAATTATAAACATTTAAGTATAAAGTAATAATAAGTAAGTAATTTAATTTTTAATTGCTAAATAAACTGGGCACACACAGGAAATAGACATTCAAATTTCTATTGGAACTAAAGTTATTTTCAATAATTCCCAGGCTTGTAAAAAACGCGATGTATTTGAAGTGATGAAATTGTGATTTATTTTGATTATCCTATTTTTTTTATGATTTTTCTGAAATTAATGCAATTGGATTAATGACTTAAGTTTTGGATATTTTGAAAGGGAAAGGAGATTTTTAATGAGATTTCATGCAAAAGTCTATCACACTTATGAAAATTTCTTATGCATTAAAAAATATTTTTGGAATTAATGCAACAAATGCTCACTAAATTATACATATAAGATATGTTAAGTTGATTGACGAGGGTCAGATAGTTATCGCTCATGCTCACTTTATAGGAGAAAGAAATGTCAGAAGAGACATTTAGATGGCGCACTTCGGCGAAATGTCGTATTCAGAAAAACAATGATGGGGGGGGGGGAAAGCAGTGAAAGCAGGAAAATAGAGGCAGCGATACTTCAATAATAATGCTATGTGACAATGAGATTTTTTATTACATTTTCCTTACATCTTTGTAGGTTAAAAAAAAAAATTTTTTTTCTTGAATTTTCACTATGGGGTTTTTATAGGAAGAGACCATTTAGTGGTTTTGTAAGCAAAATTAAATTTTAAATGTGGATCTGTGAATAGAGTTTGGGCCATAATAGTTTCTTTTGCATAATTTAAAATAGTGGTGAATAAATTTCGCGAGAGTTTGGGGATGCGTGTTTCCATGAGTTCAATTTTCAGACTATCGTGAATTACTGTGTTCCTAATGTACCAGGGAGAATTGGTACATTAGGAACATATCTTGATCCTGAAAATCTTATTTTGCATAATTTGAACTTTTTTCATGTGGGTTGGGGCGACCGATCCCCAAACAGGGGCGGCGAAAGTTATAACTGGGCGAAGAACCTATTTATAGAGCAGCACTTTGTTTTTTAATGAAAGAGAAGATTGTCTGCCAATTAAGGAAACGCATAAATGGATTTCCTTCCAAAATTTATCTAATAAATATTTAATGTGCTGCCTGTAGGTTAACTTAGAATATAACTAAAGTCCCAGATAACGCACTATCGAAAGCCAGTTTATCTCATCTTCGAAAAGTTCTAAATTCAGAAATGGTTGATTTTAACAAATTTTCTGAAAATGAGGGCTTATGTTTTGTCAACGTTAATTGCAATCTTCAAGTCCGTAAACCAAAGTTCAAGAGTGTCTAGAAAGTTTTGGAGAGCTTTAATTGTGTATTTGAGATTGTCACCTTGTGCGAGCACAGAAGAGTCATCTGCAAAGAGACAAACGTTGATTTTGGCGTGGTGTATAAAAGGCTGTCGTGAAGATATTGTACAAAAATGGGCTTAAAACACTGCCCTGCGGACAGTCCAAAGCCATAGTACCTCTATTTGAGAGATTATTTTTAATTTTGATTTGAAATGACCTGTTCTGTAAAAAACTGTGAATAATTCTAATGAGGAATGTAGGATATTTGAAATTTATCATTTTGTATATCAGACTATCATGCCACATCTTACCGAATGATAGCTTAACATCCAGGAAAATACCAATAGTGTAAAATTTGTGAGTGAAACCTTCATTAATGATGTTGGTGACTCTAACTAGTTGATGAATACTGGAATGACGCTCATGGAATCCACACTGCTCCGGGGGGATACAATTAATTTCATTACTGTAACTTTTAATCCTCTTTAAAATAATTCTCTTGAAAATCTTAGCAGCATCCCATAATAAACTAATGGGTCAATAATTTTTAGTAAATTTGTGATCTTGCCTTGGTTTGGGAGTCATAACAATACTTGAATCTTTCCAAACATTAGGGAAGTAATTTAATATAAGGCATTCATAATTTTGGTAAGATTTGTATTTGCTTTATCAAGAAGGTATTTTAGAAAAATATTTGGAATCGAATCTGGACCAGGGGATTTTTTATTGGCTAGTTTTCTAATAATTTTCTTAATTTCATTTGAGGTGGCCAAGTGGGGTTAGAAAGAGTGTGGTTATTTTCAAGAAAATCCTTTTTTCTTTTTTCAAACAACTTTTTCCACTTCCTCAATTTTGTCGACCGAATAAGGATGAGCATTTTCTTAGAAGTTGAAAGTTTTCTTCCCTCCCAAAGTTTCTTAAAACGCTTTAGTCTTTTCAAAATCTTAATAAGCCATTCCACTCGGGCCACTGAGGGATGGAATATTGTAGGCTTTTCTAGTGATAATTCTGTTCAAATTGAACTAAGAATTATCTTCTGGATTAAAATTTTCAAACAAGATTTTCCAGCTTTTATTTTTATGTTCCTGAATTAAATTTCGAATTTGACTGATAAGAGTATTTACTTCACTTTTATGGGGGGGGGGGGGCATATCGAGTTTGATTCTAAAGTTTCCTAAACCTATTTTTAGTTTTTATGAGGTTTCTAATATTTTGAGGGAGCCTAAGGTAGGAAGTATTAATAACTCTAGTTACAGATGAGCAATTAGTTGCTTGAGTAACAATAGGGTTTAAGTTATTCATTGCCCGTCAATTTTATTTAATTCAGTTTTGGGATTTTCAGGCATGGTTTGGTGTATGACCTCTTGGAATCTAAGCCAATTGGTTATTTTGGGAGTTCTCAACTCAGGGGGGAAATGTTATTGAGTAAGAGGTCAATAATTACTGGATTATGGTCCCTGCTAAGTTGTTTAACGGAGGAAATATTTGAGTGAGCTAGATTTTTTGCGATTGCAAAATCAAGAATGGAGTTGTGTGGACCTCCGTGAGAGAAGTGTGTAGGTTGATCGGGAAAAATAATATCTAGTGTCGCGGCAGCCGCCCAATTGCAAATGACAGTACCATTTTTGTTTGCTCTGCCAGAATTCCAGCAGGGGTGTTTCGCATTAAAGTCACCAAAAAAAAAATAAATTTACGACTTTGAATAAGGATGCCATCAAAGTCAACAGTGTTGATGTTACCATAGGGAGGTCTGATGAGCGAATTATTTTGCAGACAAATATTTATGGTAGTATTCTCAAAAGTTAGAGTGTTAAATATTAAAGCAATATGCTAAATTGTATTTTTGACAAAAATAGCAGTACCTCGTCTCCTATTGGTAAGACGGTCACTTCTGTGACAAATGTTATTTGGAATTTTAGTTGTATACAAGGGACGAAGATGAGTTTCTTGAATACCTATGATATCAGGATCATGTTTTGGTATTGAATTTTTTAATTCGTCTCTTTGTCTTTTGAGTCCATTAGCATTCCAGCTAAAAATGCAAAGTGTAAGGTCACCAAAATTTTGTGTGTTAGACATTATTTGAAGTTAATCAGCTGACTCTGGAAAATTCAGAGCATGGTGCCCATTTGTTTTAATAATTGTGACACAGATTTGCAGGATTTGTTGTGTTATTGTGTTGTGTTGTAATCTGCTGAGCAGTGTGTTGCGTTTGAAGAACCATTTTGGCTTGTTGTTGTTTCTTCCTTTAATCCCAAACATTAACAGTCAATGGTTTTAATGGTTTTGTATTAATTGGATTTTCAGAACATCCTGAGAAGTTGGCGGGGTGTGAACCTCCGCAAAGAGTGCACTTAGCTGGAGTTTGCAAGGTTTTCTTGCAATCCCTAGTGAGATGGCTATCTGCACATTTAAGGCATTTCGGACTGCGGTTACAGAAGCGACTGTGATGATAAAAGTCCTGGCATCATAACATTGCGCAGGCAATTTTTTTCTTTAAGGCCATAATCTTCACTCGAAAATAACCAATGTTGGGAATATTGTATATTTCCTGGGTTTCATGACTTTTTCTTGGAACTACAAGGAAGAGAGGCATATTGGTGTTATTGTGCCTATTGTGCAGAACGGACACATGGTCTGGATTAAATCCATGCAATTGAATTTCATTTATTAACTCCTTGATGTCGTTATCAGCGGGAAGACCACGAATAATAACTTTGAGCATTTTTTGATGTTGCGTATCGAAAGTGTGTGACTTTAATTTCTTGACGGAGATGTAATTCTGTGCTAAATTATACAGTTTTATGTAAGTACTACGCAAACATTTTAATGTTGTAGAATAGTGGTACTGTCTTATTTTATTTCTGTAGAAAAAATTGTGAAAAATTAATTTAAAAAATCTTAAAACTAGAATTTCGAGAAACTGTTTATTAAAATTGTTTTCTAACAATCAATAATCTTCAGAAATGCAGTGGTTAAATTTTATATTTTATTGTTATTTCAGTTCGAAAGGAATTATTATTTTTAACAAATAACATTTTCCCTTCAAAGCCAATTTATTAAAAATGACGTCTCAGTATAAATTAACCCATGTGTGCATAAAATTAAATAAGTTTTTACACGTATTACGAATATTTGCAGTCGCACTAAATTCTTAAATTATAGGGAATTTTACGGTTTATGATGAATTAGTATTTACTGCTAAATGTCTTGCCTTTGTTTGAATGAAATAAAATAAAATGTGAGTTTCTTGACAATAAATTTTTATTCCATTTCATTCTTCTATAGAATCTTAAGAAGCAATTACGTAGAAAATTGCAATAATCAAATCTCTGAATTTCGAATATAAAACCACCTATTATATAAATTTAATATTAAAAAAACATTTCCTTTGTCGCCTGAAATCTTTGCTTTTCAAAATGGGGCATAATTGTTCTTCTTGTCCAACGAACAATGACGAAAGCCATCTTGACCAAATAATCGACCACCCTCTTTTAGAAAGCGGCACAACACAAAGGCGCTTTGTGTCAATGCAGAAATGGGCAAACAAAGACGCTGAAATCTCTAGTTGCCTTTCCCGCTAGAATTAATTTCGAATAAACATAGGCGTATGGTTGATGAGAATCGGAAGTCAATCTGATTTCATCTATTCTATGCATAATCAGTCTCTTGATTCCATATTTAATACATCTGGAACTTTCATTATATGATTGTAGATCATTCGAGTATAAAGAGAAAAATGTAATGGGATAATTTTATGTGCATAGCAATTCAGAATCTACGTGCTGTATGATCCAAAGCGATTACATATCAGATTCTTAAATCACTTGATTTATGCTTTGTCTAAAATAAAATTTGAAATTTCTGATAAAGATCTTTTCATGAGATAACAGAAAGAAAAATAGAAGAGAAACTATGTGTATAAAAAGCAAGTTTCTTATTATAGACAAGAATTTGATCGAATTAAAATGGCTTCATAATTTTTTTTATTCCTTAGAAAGTTTTGATGACAACACTGAAATGACTTGTTCAATACTTACTGTACTAAAAGCTGAAGAAATTTTACCCATTCAAATTTCGTAATGAAATTGATTTAATAGTGGATTTAAAAATAAAAGTAAAATACATTTAAACTTGATTTTGACATCCTATTATTTATTTTTTATATATATTAATTGCTTTGTCATTCACTGAGTGTTTTATATGAGTATATCATATTTATTAATTTATGTATTATTGATGCAATTCTCCTTCTTTTTAAAAAATGTAAATACATTAAGATTATTTGTTGCTTGAACTTGATTTTTTCAATCAAAGTCAGGAATGTTTTGTATCTTATTTACATCATAATATTTTTGTTATTGTTTTCCCTTTATTTATTATATTTGTTATTGAAAAAGTACTTACAGATGTTTATCAATTGAACATTTATGTTAATGAATATTGATTACATTTAATTATTTTTAACTTATTGATTTACAAAAACTTGTTTCTTACATTTATATTACAATCATGGTTCTTAACTCTGAAAAAATAATTATTTGAGATTGAATAAAAATATGAAAATAATTAAGTTTTAAAACTCATTGCGGTATATATCTCAGATAAAATCTAAGAATGTTATGTGCGGAGAAAATGATTGAAGTTAAGTACTTGAGAGGTGATATTCTTTCTGCTTTTCTTTTTTTGTTACATTTTTAGATTCTGGGAATCTAAGAATACTCCTTCCCCTCTTTCAAAAAATGAGCAGCCACGTTGACAATCACCTGTACTAACGTCATATCATTTCAAATATATTAAAAAATGCATCTTGATTTTAAACATGTTGTCAATCTCATGCCTACTTCTTCGATCCCCCCCCCCTTTTTTTTAAAGATTTTTAAATCAGCGGAAAGAAATATTTTCCTATCACATGTTCCTTCCATTCCATCACTTTATAAATCAACGGACAATTCGTTAATTCTATAAGTGAAACGGTCTAAGCATTTTCACAATACAAACGCTACTTGAATATTGATTTCATTTTAGCATAAATGTATCCGAAAAAATCCGGAGACAGAATTTCAATAAAATAACAATAATTTAAGTGGAAAAAGTGGGATTGCGCGTCGAAGAATTTGGAGTTATACAATTTTCGAAACAATACCAGATGCCAGGTTTTTTTTTTACCAATATTTAAGTAGGAAAAAAAATCTTTAAAGTATTCGGAAATAGAAAAAAAAATTGTTAAGTATTTATTTTATTTTATTTTAGATATCATAACCACATGCTTCACCACGCACAACACGAGTACTATTAAGATTGTTTATAATATATTAAATAAACCCAAATTAATGGAATATAAATACCCGTAATTATATATTTTCAGATCGTGTTTATCATTATATAATCGTTACTGTAACTGTTACCGAAGGGGTCAAATTCATGAAAAAAAAACAAATTAAGCTACAAGCAACATAGCAAGTGTCAGAGAAAGCAAACCAACATCTCAAAAACTCATTTTAAGTATTCCAGAATATTTTTATGATAGAATAATTACAAAAAGATAATGCATAATCTTCACTAAAGTGGAGTATCTGGGGGAAAAAACTGTAGTTGTGAAAATACTCTCACATCAATCGCTATTATATGTCGTCGGCTTGTAACTGGTACACTGAAAACTTAACGTTCGTTCTCTTAAGTCATGAGTGTGTGGAGAGCGATACACAAAAAAAAAAAAAAAAAAA
>BMAW01005663.1:339421-469721 GCA_019974015.1 Nephila pilipes | reverse complement strand
ACCCCCCCCCCCCCCGATGCACCAAGAATTAGTTGACCGATTGTAATGAAATTTCGTATGCAAAAACATTTCGGCAGAACGTGCAAACGATTAAAATTTGGTGTCCAATGAATCAATAGCGGGAGCTACAACGCATCGGAACTGCGCATTCAGCATGTGTATATAAGAAGCGATTCTCAATCTGATGGTCAAATTTTCTGATGCATTGCGATTTAGGATACCTTTCAACGACTGAAAAATGCCTCTCCACGGGATTCGAGATCATTGCGAGCAACTGTCAGAGTTTTAAAGAGGTCGTATCGTTGGATTGAAAGAAGCAGTTTGAGGACTAATAGGAGAATCGCTCGTCATATGGGATGAAGCGGTGTGGCGATTAAAAGATGCTGGAAGGAATGGGTGGACAATGGCAGATTTCAGCGTCATAATGGTAGCGGTCGACCTGCGGCCACAGCAGATCGGGAAGACAGATTGATTGTCAAATCAGCTGTCACAGCACCTGATTCATCGTTAACAACCATCAAACGTGCGTCCTGCACAAGAGTGACCATGAGCATTCATAGACGGCATCATGAAAACTGTTTTGCTACAGTTCCTTTTGCAGTACATTGGCCTAATGTTTCAGCAAGATAATGTCAGACCACATACGTCACGTGTTGCTATGAACTATCCTACAGCTTGTCAAACACCACCTTGGCCAACCAGATCGCCATAGTTTTCCCCAATCGAGCATGTTTGGGATATGATGGGAAAGCGACTGTACCTACTAGGGAATGTGGATGTCCTAGCCCGACAATTGGAGCAAATACCGCAGGAGATCATCTGGTAGCTTTATCACGCTATGCTATGTCGTGTGGCAGCTCGCATCCAGGGTAGGGGTGGGTCAACACCTTATTGAGCTCGTTACTTTGTAACTCTGAAATAAATCATTCAATGTTTCTGAAATTTTAATCATTTTCTATTCTGTACATAATTTTTCAATCCGCCCATTTTAGTCTCCATCGGATAACTCCTTCTTGGAGCTTCTTTTTTTTGTTATTGAGTTTATATTTCGGGCATCTTGTCTTGTACGCTTAGATAACTCTATCTTTTCTTTAGGAAGTTGCGTTTTACTGGTATAAAAAAGTTATTTTACTTAGAAGGCGGCGAAGTAAAAATATGTATAAGAAACGTAAACGTTGGCAAGTCAACCATCAGTAATATTGAGACTGTTATTGAACCAAATGATAATGTTAGAATTATAAAAGTGCCATGTTAAGCTATTCTTTCTTCCAATATAATGAATATGAAGAAAATGCAGATTATGGATACGAAATTATATGATTACTTGTTTTGAAGTATGTTTTGGATAAATTTTCTGCTTTCAGAAACTGTAAGGGAAGCATATCTGTGCGAGTTAAAAGGCAAATAGAATCTTACAAAAGAATTACATATCTTTTGGAAATGTTGGACACCTTAAAAATAGCAGGTAGCTGTTTGGGCTGAATATTTTCTTTTGTTGTCGAGTAATGAAATAATATCCAGTGATGAGTAATATCTCTGTTCAATTAGATCTGAAAGCTGATGTGGAAAGCTGTGGTTTTCTACATGTCGAAACAAAAGACGAAACCTATGATCATACCAAGTATATGTATATTCCTCTACCAACTATGGAAGTCATTAAGCTTGTATTCAGAGATTTGGCAAATCCAGAGCTTCGAAGGAAATGCCGTTATAGAAAAACACAGAATTTTAATGAATCTGTGAAGAGTGTCATCTGGACTCGTGTGCCGAAAACTGCATTTAAGACCACCGAAACTTTAAAATTTGGTGTTTTTGACGCTGTTTCTTACTTTAATGTTGGAAATGTAAAAGAGTGCCATACTTTATGCATGAATGGAAATCATCCAGGTCATCACTGGGTGAAAAGTATGGAGGAATTAGACAAAAAACGTATTATAGAACAAAGAATGGGAACTATCCAAATATCAAAAATAAATAAATAAATAAAATTAAATTAAATAAAAAAAAATTAAATTAAAAAAAAACCCAGGAAAAGAAATAAAAATTCAAAAAGGAAACTTAAAAATTCTTATGAGGCCAAAGAAGATAATAATCCTTCATACAAAGCAGGGTTTTATTAAATTTAACTTCTCAATCAATAATAAAAGTATCAATGAAATATTTAAATGCGATTTTCTCAAAACATTGATTTTTCAGATTCGTGTTCCCTTTTTTCAATATGTATGAAATTTAAGAAATCAGTTTTTTAATAACATGTATATTATAACACATCAATCAATAACTCCCGAGACTAACCCAGAGATGGCGCTCGTAGTAAACCAGTAACCAGGTCTTTCTAGAGTACTAACCTTTGCTTGAAACGTGTCAAAATTTTAAGTCGATCGGACCAGAAACAGCTGAGTTATCGAGGTTGGAGTAAAGTCGTTTTGTAGTTTGTTTAAAAAATGGAAAAAACCGAGTTTCGTGTTCTGATAAAACATTGTTTTTTAATGGATAAAAACACCGTGCAAGCGAAACAATGGATTGAAAAAAGTTACCCGGACTCTTGTCCATCAAAAGCAACGATTTGTCGGTTGTTTGCCGAGTTTAAACGTGGTCGTACCGACACAAATGACGCGGAACGCTCGGGTAGACCTGTGGAAGCCGTTACACCGGAAAATGTGAGTGAAGTGACAAAAATTATAATGAAAGATCGTAAAGTGAAGCTCCGTGAGATTGCTGAGATGACACAGATATCATATGGAAGTGTATTTACTGAAAAAGGTTTTTTGAAGTGAAATGGAAAAGGTTTTTTCCAAGTGGGTGCCGCGATTGCTTTCGATGGAACAAAAACAGCAACGAGTCGATGATTCAGAAAGCTGTTTATCGCTATTTACTCGCAACAAAAAAGATTTCTTGCGAAAAAAAAAAAAAAAATGGGGGCGGGGGGCGGGAATTGGAAAAGCGTTGGAACGAGAGAGAGATTGTATCACCCTAAAAGGTGATTAACAAAAGGTGTTTTGTTGATGAATAATAAAAAATTTTGCAAAAAAAATGTTTTCAATGTTAGTCTCGGGAGTTATTGATTAATGTGTTATTGTATAGCATATTTTAACGCGGGGTGTCTGATGATTTTTTGAGAATTATATAATATATGCCATGAAATTGTGTAAAAAATAATGACAATTTAAGAATGATTATGAATAAATAATTAATAAAAAATGTTCTATTTTACTTAGAAAATAAATGGCGCCCTAAAGTATGTAAAACATATTATTCTAATTTCCATAAAAAAAAAATTTCATAATCCAATCTAGCGCCGTTTCTGAGAAAAAGATATATATAGCTATTGAGTTTAACGTAAGAGAGATAGGGCTTTAAAAGTCCTCTTAAGTAACTTACATTTTACTAAATATACTACTTTTTAATTGAATGAGAAATAATCATAAAATTTTGTTTTATGTATTTTTCTCCCTAAATAAACGTGTAAACCGAAAATTTCGATTGTCTTAGTGCAAAGGTATAGAGTCATTCTTCTATTAACAAGCTAAAATAACGGCTGCAAATTTATTTGGTTAACATACAAGCATTTTGTTATAATTAAGAAAACATCCTGATTTAACTATGATTCTCTACTATTTAAAAAAAAGGATACTGTTCTTTAAAATTGCTGCTGTTCTTTAAAATTTAGTTTAGTAAAATTATTCGAGGAAATTTTATAGATTTCTAATTATATTAGTATTTATTTTTAACTTTTGTTTAAATTTGCGATATAGGGAAACACATTCATTGTGTGGAAATTTATTTTAAGATGCATTTGTTTTTTGAATGAAATACTAAAATGAATAATTTAATATAAAATTTGATGCTTGCTATCTAAACAAAATATAATTAGTAAAGTCATTATTATTAATCACATTATACCTTTAGTGACTAATTAAAATATTTGAAAAACTGAAGTATAATAAAAGGAATATAGCTCATTATTCTATAACTGTATTATGTAATTCTGAACTTTTATCAATTGATATAACTATTTCGTATTACAAAACTAATTTCTAATTTAGAATTGTGCCAAGTAAGGTTTTTGAGTATATATTTTTTAGTTTATAGTCGTTCTTTCAGAAATATTTTAAAAATATATTATGGAAACATTTTGATATTAATTATTTTAGGTGATATTTAACTTACCACGTAAAATTTTTGATTAATTAAAAAAATAAAGAGTACGAACATGGCTATATAATATATCTCTCATATATTATGCATATGGAATTACATTCGATATAGTTTCCGTTAATATTTCCTAACAATATTTAAGTGATAGTTTAAAAGTAAAAAGATGTCTTTTAGTTGTATTTTTTCATTCATAAATAAAGTGTCACAGAATCTACCAAAAGCATTACGTTGTTCTTGTAAAATGATTCCCTTTTTAAATATTACTGGCCATTTGGAACGACAAGTTCAAACACAGCCTTCAGATAATTTCTGCTTTGTTAAAAGGTTAATTGATCAGAATAGTTATCAAACTCCTACTGTCCCAGATTGACACATCTGTTAATGCTGCTCTTAACAATTTTGTAACTGCAAAGACAAATAATATAACTTATTAAAAATGTTACTTTAATGCTGTCAATAATTTAGTGCAATAAGATTATATGAAATTTTTAACATATATTTATTATTAATATTTGTTTAAATTGTCTGGTAATATTTGTTGGTTTATACACTGAGATTTTTCAAATTTGAATGAATTATTAATGCAAAAATACATCTATTTAAGGTTTCAAATATGTAATGTCTTAAAAATACTTATTTTTAAGATATTACATATTTGAAAGGTTAAATTGTGATATCTTCAGAAAAATTCTATTATATCTTAAGAATTGTTATTGATCAGTCTAGAAAATGTTTTTTATATGAGTAATTATTTGTGTCTGTTGCAGTCTATTCAAAATCTTACATTGTAGTCATATCTTTAGTGACTTTTACATCTTAACTTTAATATTCCTGAAAAGTTATGAGACCCAGTAACTTAAAGAATTATTATAAGTAAGTATTGAGAATTATTTTCATATATGTAAATATTTGTGAATGATATTGACAATATTTTATAGAATAATACCGTAGTATTTAAAAAGTAGTGTTGCGAAATTGTAAGATTTGGGGGATCACTTTGCAACATTCTTTTATAGATGACTATACAACAATGATGTTCAACAAGAATTCTGTTTTTTTACTTTATTAGTGTAAGTTGATATAACCTAAACTCTTTTACTTGAAGGAGAAATTATTATATATATATTTTATACCTTATTGTCGTAAAATATTTATTTATACTTAAAGATATTAAGGTATTACCATTTTTGAAGAATTGCAATGAATCAGTTTTTTCTTCCAATAATACTGTGGGGCAAAGATAAAGTAAGAAATTATACACATGGAATAAAATATTGACAAAAATAGTTTTTTTTTTCAAATTACTCTTCAACAAATTAAAGCAAATCTCAGATGCTTTACAACAGGAGTAAGATTTTTTAGAATAATATATATTTAAAGAATATGGTTTTAATTTAAACACAAATTTAATGTGTATTTTGGTATCAAATTTTCACAGTCTAGTCTTATGTCCTTCCTGTCCAAATACTGTTCATTAATTATAATTAATTGCCTGGTGGTTTCATAACCATTCTCTCGCACTTTTTAAGTCATCTGTTTTAAACTCAAGACTTGGTGGGACACAACTCGATTGTGTTGTAATTCAAAATTGGATTTTTATATAATGTTTAGATTTGAACATGGGCATTTTATAACTGGGTGTTTTTATTGCGGTCAAAATGTGAGTGTAATAATATGTTTTATAATGTGTATTTTATAACGTATTCTATAATTTGGTGCAATATATATATTCAGATTTTATTCATGCATGAACTCCAACATTCATTCACATATATAATACATAAAATAATATCTTTTGTATTCTTTACATGTCACAAACACTATATTTATACATAATTCACTAAATTGTAAAAACATTTATAAATTTTCACCATAGGATAAGGCCGAGCATATTGTCCTGCCATTTTATTCGACATTTGAAACATTTTTATTTACACCTAATCAATCACATTCATTCATAAAAGTACCGAGCTAAATATCTATTATTCAATGGATTTTTTAAGGTAAATAAGATATAATATAAAAGAACTTGATATTTGTGTAATGTTTATTTACACAATTCAACCACTTTGATGAAATTCAAGAAGTACATGAACAATATTTTTAAAAATTATTCTCGCGACGAAATATAAAACTGAGGATCTAGTGTTGGCGAGAAGATACAAGAATTACGTTTGCATGACAAGACAATGTAACAGATTATTAAACAGTATTCAAGATTTATATAATGTAAACTTTTCTATTTCTCAAAATTCTATTTTTTTCCCTACTGTACCATTTCCATTAAAAATATAATTTTAAAAAGTAACATTTTATGCATATTCTTAAAAATCTTATTTATTTTCATTAATAAATGTTTTGGTATGTGTCTTGTTTCATTCACACAGTCAGAATTTTAATTTCTGCACTTTATTTTACATTAAAACATACAAGTACAAGTTGTATTTGATTAAAAAGTATTACTTTATATGAGAAAAAGAAGTTCTATTTTAAGTGACTCATCTATTATATAACTACTACTTTACAATTTATCATTGGCATTTCATATCTTGGTTTTTTTTAATAATGTGGTCTAAAAATGTTGCAAAAATAAAAATAAAGATTTAGTGCTGTATATTCAGAATTTATTCTATGCATGAGAATAATTCTTAGCTAATGTGAACGCATTCCATTAAAAATGCTCACATTCAAGCGTTCTTCGGTTCGATGTGCGATTTCGCGCCCCCTTTTCCTGAAAAATAGCCATTTCAATTACATAACTTAACCTAATATATTTTTTTAATAATCATTGTCATTTAATATTGAATAATTTACTTTATTTCATGCAATAACAGAATTCGCCTCTAATTTTGTAATTCAGAAAATCGAATGCACATGTGTCATTGCATACATTTGATTATTCGTTTACAGAATAGGAAAATTTGTTGTTTGTTAACATTGTACTTATATATAGAAGTAACACGAGAGCTAATGACGACGGATTTCGGGATTATAGTCCTCTGTCAAGTGACGAGAACGACCGCTGAGTTGGCATCAACCCTCTCAAAACTTTCAGGAGAATTAGGAGCATCGAAAGATTTAACGTGGATTAACCCCACTACACCACGGCGAGTCTTTAGTTGAATCAGGACTCAAAACCACAGCCTGACGGATACAATGCCAACCGCGATCATAAACACGAAGCTACCACGGGCATTGCAGAATCATAAATCCGCAGATCCATGCAATTTTTCTAAGTATTCCATAAAGACATAAGTACAATGTGACGAACAGTTTTGAATTTTGTAAAAATTGAAAGTATTCTGTAATTTGGCGAAACAAAACAAATACTTTCCGTATGATATCAAATAGTTTAGTTTAGTTTAGTTTTTTATTAACGTCGCACTAGAAGCAACACGAGGGCTATTGGCGACGGACCTCGTAATTTTGAACCACGGTCAAGTGACGAGGACGACACCTGAGCTGGCACCCCCCTCTCCTAACATCCACACCACGCCAACGGGAGGACTTTGGGCCCCGAACAGATTTAACGTGCATCAGCCCCGGCTACACGGCGGGTCTTTGGAGGCCAAGGATCGAACCCGCGACTGAACGAAAACCACCAGCCGCTAGTCCACGACCTTGACCACTAGGCTACCGCGGCCCCATGATATCAAATACATAAAAATTATAATTTGTATTATAACTTCTTTATGTAAACGGTATGTATGTCTCATGATTAATAGAAAAACAACACTATTTTTATAGTTAAATATTCCATTTATATAGATCAGATATCTAAGATTTAACAGATATAGACAGAAATATTTATATGCAGTATATATATATATATATAAGATAAAGCAATGAATTTATCATTAAAAAACATAAAAGTAAGAGAGCAATTAAAATCCAAAATCAACAAAAAAACACATTTATAGAACTAAGTAAAAAAGTTGAAATTGAATCAAATTTGAAACTAAGAGATGAATAAAAATTGAATCTAATTTGAAACTAATTTGAACCAAAGAATTATCCGAATACCCAACAAAACAAAACATGCATATTCAGGCTGGGGACTGAATTGTGGGGTTAAACTAGTTCTATGGTACCAACCCTCCCCCAATGCATCTTGTTGGGTAAAATTGGATTACTCCAAAATTCAAATTGTAATTTAAAGAAAAGAAACAATAAACAAAGAAAAAAAATTGAATGGCGAGATATCTCAATTACTAATTATTTCCAAACTAATAAAATATATTCTTCACCTAAAATCTTTCCAATTAAAATTTTTTAAACAAAAACTATCTATTAAATTATCCAATTATTAATAATCCAAACAAAAACTATCTATTAAATTATCCAAATATTAATAATCCAAATAAAAATTATCCATTTAAAAATATCCAATTAAAATTTTCTAATTAAAAATATCCAATTAAAAATTATTCAATTAAAAATTTAAGATTTTTTTCGAAACAATAAAACATTATAATTAAATATTTCCAGTTAAAGATTTTAAACTTTAAAAACTACATACCCGAATCCATGCTTTTCATGAAAAATCAATTCAAATTTCACAGTTGTAAAGGCAAAGATTCAAAAGATCATATCTTTGACAAGTAATCATGATATATATATATATATATATATATATATATATATATATATATATATAAATAAACATCCTTCGAAATAAGAAATAAATATACAGCTGTAATATTTCAGAAAGGAAATAAAGACTATTTTAAAAGCAAAATTTGTTTTGAATATTGGGCATTAAATGTATAAAACAAGAGAGTATAGTTATAATCAAATTAGCTGAACTTTTTTTTAAAATTAATAATTTAATTTAAGAGGAAAAAAAAAATTTTTCTTCCAAAACTATGAAAAAATATTTGGTTTTATTGAAGTTCTACAAGAGCCATTGAAAAAAAAAAAAAAACTGTTCTAAATAAAAAGACTTCTCTTCTAAAACATGGATTGGAAGTTTAAATATTTTCAACATGTGCACTGAGATTTTCTTTCATCTTTTGCTTTTTTTTAAAGTGCGCTTGCGTCATTAGACCCTACGGCTTGTGTCAATCATTTCTGAACCACAATTGCTATAGTAACGAATGGTTAACAACTAGAAACAGCAACAATCACCCTTGACGAAACCGAGTTGCAATCAGCGTCATCTAGTGGGAAAAAGCAGTTTTTCATGTATTAGACGTCCTTCTTAACGTCATAGAAAAAATTAAACTGGACAAAAATTCTTTCCAATTTTATCTCTTTTTCGGATGCGGTTCGTTATATTAAATTATTACATTAGTTTTGATTTAAACTTGTAATTTGAAATTCCATAGGATAAATTAAAAATGGCTTGTGAACGGAAGTTTTAATGAATCTAATAATCTTCCAGCGACGAATTTCATCCGAAAATACAAGAAAGAAAAAAATGTATCACTTTTATGACCTTTTCCTATACAATTCATTCGGTTGGTTATTTATTACCATCGCATTTAAAGAAACGCGTAAGTTATTGCCGAAAGACTTCTAAAAGCCCATCGTGTAGCGGCGCTGATGCACGGGGTTCACTTTGGAATGGTGTCGAAGTTAGAATGATGTTACTTGACTGTGGTTTAAAATGATGAGCCTGATGACTGTAGCCTTAGTGTTGCTTATGGAGACGATGTTAATAAACAATATCTCAATCGATACGACTGGTGATTGATCGACAGTTTTATTATCGTAGCACATAGAAGAAACACGAGAGGTATTGGATACTGACATCATCATTTTGAACCTTCGGCAAGTGACGAGGACTACATCTGAGCTGGCACTTCCCTTTCCGAGTTTCCACACCACGCCAATCGAGGGAGGGGGTTTGGGATCTCGACCAGATTTCACGAACCTACCCGTTTCACGCTGAGTCTTTTGTGGCGTCAGAACTAGAACCCACGACTCGACGAAACAACGTCAGCCACGAGTTCGTGACCATGACCACTAGGCTACTACTACTACTAGGATCACTTTTTTACAAGGCAGCAACAGATGAAAAAAATTTTAAAGCAAAAATATGTACTTGAAGTATATAAATGCAAAATAATTTCCCCAAATGACTTGGAAACAAACCATTCTCGTGAGTTAAAAAGCTTTCAGTCAGTTTCATAAAAGTTCATCCACATCTGTTCCACATAGAACATAAGATCTCATTATGGGTATTTCTTTCGAAAAATTCATCGTTTTGCAAAACCGACCGTCAGTTAAGCCTGTGCCGGAATGGTTCATAAAAGAGCATCCATGAGAATGCATTGCAGCCGGAACATAAATCCCAGAACGTAATTTGATATCGAATGCAATTTCAGCTACAAGAACTTTCCTTCTCTTTAGATCACGTGATCCCTGGGAACGGAAACAACAGTGCAAGGGGGGGGGGGAAACAAATCGGGAAGAAAAATAAAGATATTTCTTCCTATTTGTGTCTGTGTGTTCGATTTTTGCGTGGAAATTCACGCTAGTGTTTCCGTTATGAAGTGTGTACTTTCTATTTGATATTATTAAAAAAAATTCATTTTTTTTTCATTCCTTATTTTATTCTTATAAGGAATGAACTCGGGTGTAACACGGTTTTAGACTTCTAGATATTTATAGGAACAGCAGTCAAAACTAGACGTCAGTTCGAATACAATCACAGAAAATACTATGTCACATTATTTTGTTATTCATAAAGTCGAAATTGTAATGTTCATCCTTATGAGGTCTGCTCAAAAAGAATCCGTGTTTAGGAATGGGAACGGATTAAGAAGTTCACGAGAATGATGCCCTTTGCATTCCAAAGAACCGTCACCATAAATTTTGAGGCTTTCTTTAGAGCAGATTCACAAAAAGCATTGTTCTGATTCTTCACAACCCTTTGTTTCGATGCTGTGCATAATGATAAATCCAGGTCACATCGACGGTTACAATTCGACTCAAAATGACGACGATAACTTGACGCTGCCGCAATCAAAGTCGATGGCACCATTTTTATGGCTCTATTTGATCGATGACTGTACACAATGGTTGCAACAACTTACCTTTGTACTACCATTTGTTGAAAAACAGATGCACGTTTTTAACCACGCAATTACAATTATTTTGATTATGATGCATATTTTTCTTCGTACGATTTTTTAAATTAAATTATCTTACTTTTTATTTTTATGTAGAGTTTTTTATATTATTCGTAACTAATATTTATAATTCAAAAACGGCCCTTCTCATTAAAAAAAATAGATAAAAAAACTGATAAACATTTCCACCATTTTTCTTAATTTGATAGTTGTAAGTGTTCGGACAATTAGCAGATTGCAGGAGTTTTTTGAACAAAGCCGTGTCGAATAAAAACAAATTTAGAATTTTTTGTGTGCAGGATATGACGTACTTTGATATTTATCTGAATAGGTATATTTTAAAAAGGGATTATAGTATTCGCTGCTCCCTATCCTCCATAATCCAATCAATCAATCACGTATCGCTAAATATCAGACAACAGGTCAAAATGAGCCAATCAATTAGTTTCTATTTGGGATAACGAGCCCTTATTCGGTCGACAGATAAAAATGATGCTTCGATTGCGAATCTATAAGAAATGTGTTTCGCTAATATCGAGAACACGAAGTAGAATTTATCTAGTATTAATAAAATGAACATCTGTGCCCCTATTATGGGAAAAATTTCAGTAGCAAAACTGTTCTAATTCTGCGACCTGTCAGAAGAAAATCTTAATGAAGATTATTTATAGCCTTATCTTTCCAAGTATTTTTATTGCGCCTTAAAACTTCTTACTTACCACAGACAGGATTTTAGCTTCCGGGAAAATATTTCATTTTTTTCCAGAACTTATTTTATCCGCAAGGCGTATGCATAAAAAAAAGTGTACTAGTTGTGATAATATGGGATTAGATGCAGGAGTTTTTGATTAAATCAAGGGAATATATAAATGCTACAAATTTTGCCTTGAAGTTCTAAATTTATAGAGGACAAAAACATTATCAAACATGACGGTTTTAAAAGAAAATTATGCATGGAGGAATCAGAAGCACATGCGAGTATAAGGCAGATATTTGAATTCTCATACATCTTTTTGAAAAAACAACAAAATTTCGTCTATTTTAATGTTTATCATGCCAAAATATGCGTAAAAAATTTCTGTACCTCTAATTTCCTTACGAAACAGCGATGCATTCAAAATCAGTGTTTATATTCAATAAGAAATAAGAAAATGTCTTGACGAATTTCGTATGGATTTTTTTAAATTCCACGTTATTTTTACAAATCGTGAATTTGTACTAGATTTAAACAATAATCGATCTCATTTCTAATTTCAGCAACTTTTTCTTTCTTTCTTTCTTTTTTTTTTATCAAATTTGTTTTAATTCTTGTTGGGTTTCAGCAAAGTCAAACCTTGAGTATTTATCTTTTTAAAGTAAGTGGGACATTTATAACCTAGAATTGCTCGAGTGATCCTTCCTTTCTCCCATGGGATTTGTTATCTTTGGTAAAT
Organism: Nephila pilipes; assembly: GCA_019974015.1. Lineage (NCBI taxonomy): Eukaryota > Metazoa > Arthropoda > Arachnida > Araneae > Nephilidae > Nephila > Nephila pilipes. The sequence goes on along the minus strand of BMAW01005663.1, from coordinate 457,054 downwards.
ACTGGAGACGTACCTCTAGATACCCAGGTGATCTTTCTTTATATTCGATCCTTCTATTTGTAATTCTATCCACTTCTTTTCAGAGTCTTACATTTACAGATTTTAGTATAGATCATGCATACAATTTTTTTGTTAATTAACTAGTGTTTGACGTCGCTTTTCCAAATATGTCCATTATGTGTAATAAAAACAATCAACAAACACAAACAGGCTTAGACGGGACACTTAGATTTCCACTTTTTGAGGAAGATTTGAGCTGAACTGATTGATTTTTCCAATGGATTTTCTTCTACTCACGTTGTAATTGTCTGGGTCAAAACTTTAAAAGCTTCTTTTTCTCACATTTTAAAAAGCTAAATTGAGCTGAAATTTTCTATACACGATTGCTTTGAATGAAAATACATTTTTTTGAATTATAGTTAATAAAAATTAATTGATTAAAACTAATTATATTAAGTAACTCTTGCCAAGTCGCCAAATGGTCACCAAATTCGTCGCCAAGGTTGAGGGGGTCATTGCTTAGTATCTATTTAGTTAACTGGTAACATCTCTATGAATCCATCTTTTCCTTTATAAGAGAAGCTTTGCAGTTATGCATCAACTCATGTTCGTAACATTGCTCCCCATCTTCAAGACAGATGAATGTTATTGAAATTGAATAGTTCTGACAGGTGAATGTTACTTAAAATTTAAGGTATAAAAATTATGTTATGCAAAGTGTGAATTTGAAAGAAAACTCATGTTTAAAAAACTCCTTTTTTACCAGCGTTATTATTGTTTACTAACAACACACTGACAAGACGATGCAACAAGAGGGCTGTTGACAGAATATCTAAGGGGACCGAGTTTACCCAAAGGGCTTAAAGCTGAAAAAGCCCCCAGGAGACAATCACTCCCGCACTCAGCATTTATTGATAAAACATAAGATATTACATAATTTCGAAATCAAAAGTAAATAAAGTTTTCAAAGTATTTGCAGAGTAGAAAATGTTCGTAACAGAAACATTTTCTTGCAAAAATAAGATGCATAACAGGTTAAACGGCACAATACAAAAGTGTGCACAAACTCGTTAACAAAAATGAAGGATTAGACAAAGGTATGAACATATATATACAAGGTATACAATTAAAGCTACACAATAAGGGAAGATTGAAATATTAAGAAATATAATAAAAAAAATCTGAAACAATTAAAAAAATTAGTTGGGTAATTTTACGAGCCGTAAGAATACAGGATTTAAGCTTCAAATGCAAGTAAAGATTTTCACACACGGACATAATCCAAATAGGTTTCGCTTCAAAACAGGACATTTTAAATGAAAACTTGTGGTAAAAGGGCAAGAGGAAATGTAGTGGTCAGCATCTCTAACAGAGTTACAGGGACATAAATTTGTATTTTTCAAATTAAAACGATTTAAATAACAAACGAGGGACCATGACTAGTTAAGAAGTAAGTAATAAAACCAGAATTCGAATAAAAACTCAGATTTGGTCCAGGAATATAGGACTGGACCCGAATACTAGTATTACAAGTTAACTACTAGACCTCCCAGTCAGAAAAAAGCTTATTTTTTAAAATCATAGATAGGAGAATTGAAGGGCAGGGACATTCATTCTCACACCATCAGTGAAAGCGTGGTTTATTTCTGTTATTCTGCAGTAGCAAAATTGACGATAAACTGTCGGAATAAACAGAAACTTTGAAATTATGAGAAATGGCAAATTCGATTGGCAAAGCTCGTCCTGGAAAACTTAATTATAAGAATTCAGTTTAAACATGTACACCGTATTTGGAACACCTTGTGGAAGATTCAAACGGTGAACCCAGTTTTGAACCCGATCATTGATCCGTCGGTGTAATTCTCCCACTCGGACGGCTTGAAAAAAAGGGCTATTGGCGGCGGAGCTTATAATTTTGAACCTCTGTTAAATGTCGAAGATAACACCTGAGTCTGCACCCAATTCACCAAACTTCTCTACCACGCTAATAAGAAAACTCCATTCGCCGACTTTAACTATGATTAAATCCTACTTATTGAGCAAATGTTTTCGGCTGTTGCTTTTTTGCAATTGATTATTAGTTTAGTTTATTTTCTAACGACAGGAAATGCTTAGATAATATCAAGACCGAATATTTTAAACAATTAAAAATATGTTTCCAGTTTTGTTATGCTCTTCCATAAATGTTAGCGACTCAGAGCACTTAAAATTATGCTACAATTAGTGTAACAAAATTAAAATTTTGCGTTTAGACAATATTTAGACAATATTGTTTGCGTTAATATTTAGACAAAAGAAGTAATTTTTTTCTCGTATTAAAGGCTTGTAGCACTAATTTTTATTGGATCTTTTCCCCCTCCATCGAGTTTATGGCATAAGTATATAAAAAATATTTTTTAAAAGAAATTTGTTAGTTTGGTTTGGTTAGAAAAAGTTCGGGATACTCGAAAAATGCATTTTAAAAAATTAATTGAAACATTTTTTGAATATTTATTTAAGGAAATAAAATTAAAACTTGGAAAAAACTTGGTTATCTAGCTAGAATATTTAAATTTCTCCTTTTCTAATTTCTAAAACAAAGGTGTTGAATTACTTTCAAGTTTTACTCTTTATCCACGTACCGAGATACTTTAATAAGGTATCTTTTCATTTTTTAAGAGAAAAACTGACAATGAATTTTAGTTTATAGAGCCAGAAATTAAAACATTATATTTTTTTCAGCCTGGAAAAATCAAACTTTTTACAGATATCAATTGTTTATGTTTCCAAATCAAATTTATGAAAGAAATTACGATATTTTTAGTAAGTAGTAGTTCGAATGTCACGGAATTCTTTTAAATTTATCTTATTTTAATAATATATATTGCGTGTGAAAGCTGATTAATATTTTCTTTAAACAAAGATGTAGAATTGACTTACAAAGCAGCAATTCATACTGAAATTCGCGTTTTTGACTCTTAAAAATTATCATGGGGAAAAATCACCCCACACAAATTATTTTTCTAATATTATTACAAAACCAAGTTAATGGGAACATTGATTTTTCCTGTAAACATTTATGGCGTGAGTAGGAATAGCAATATCATAAAAAGTTCACTTTTTGTTTTATACTTCGTTAGCTGTACTACAAAGAAAACTGATCGGGGGTAATATTTTACCCTCTGATACCGTTAAGTGTAAGTGTTTTAAAATTACATCATGAAGATTTACTTCGCTGTTAAATATGAAGTTACATCATTTTCTTTTCTAGTAAAATAATTATAAGCTGAGAAGTAAGGAAATAATTATTTTAGAAGTGTTTATATTTATTTTATTTTTTATTCATTTTATTGCGTGAAGACACTTTTATTATATGGCGTTCCCAAAAAAGAGAAAAATATGCTAGAAACGGACGATTTGATAGACTGCGAAGGCAATATAAGCGATAATGCAGAAGACGATATTGTGGAGAATGATTATGTAGACTTCATGACATGGGAGAAAGTTCTGAAAGTGATAAAGAAATGTCTATCATACGATCTACTAATCGTAGGATAGTTCGCGTAATAATTTCCGGTTTAGACGAGGACGAGCTTCCTCAATAAATCCCGATTCGTAGAAAGAGAGTTAAATTAAATAATGATAAATGTTTTAATGAATATCCAGGTACTTCTATCCATCTACCCGAGAAAGATTTTCTAAAAGGTAAAAAAAATATAAATTGTCAGCAAAGACGCCAACTTTGGACAAAATTGCTGCTAGGAATATGATAGGAACATTTTGAACAATATGTGAGATGTACAATAGGTACCAACTTCAATTGTAAAAGCAATATTATTTACAATAGCTGTAAAAAATAAATTTTTCAATTTTCATGAAATATGTAATTCTAAGCTCATTTACATGTCTCTATCAATTTATAAAATGAAATTCAATTCCTGGAGTGGGAAATTACACTCAGGATACCGATGACGTGATTTTTTTAGATTTTACCTATTGAAGGGTTAGTTCTGTTAAATTGCTTAAGTCTGTGTTTTTTTCATGTCAGCTTTGACGATTTGCAAATGAGATTTTCTGAACTACTTTCAAATACCCTAAAATACTTAAATTTTAGTTAAGTAAATCTTATCTGGTTTGCTCTTCAGTTTTATCACTAGACAAATTAGTAATCAGGAAATAGTAAACGCGTGGCAAAATTTTAATTCAATCATAAATCTTATCACTTTGATGCTGTATATATATTCCTCCAAAATGGACTATAAGGCATAAAATTGATTCTTCCAGAAAAAATAAATTGTACAGCAAGTAAATTTCGTATGTAATTACATTCCGACTGCGCACGCAAGTGGTATCCAACGCATCGGATCCATTTATTGTTCATGAACGTCGCATTAAGAAACAACACCAGGGCGGCGGATCTCTCGATTTTGAGTTTCGGTCAAACGGGATTGTTTATTAACATCGCAAAGAGAAGCAACGAGAGGGCTGTTAGCGACAGACCTCGTAAGTTTGAATCTGGGTCAAGTGACCTGGACGACACCTAAGATGGCACCTCCCTCTCCTAACTTCCACGCCTCGGGAGGACTTTGGGCATCGACAGATATAACGTGCACCTGCCCCGGATGCACGGTGAGTCTTAAGTGGCATCAAGGCTTGAACTTACGATTCGACGAAAATCGCAGGCCACGAGTCCTCGACCATGACCAACCACTAAGCTATCGCGGCCACAGGAATTCTTAGAACTTTTTCTTTTCATCTTTTTTACTTCTAAAAACAGAATTCGGAAGAAAGCTGTCGGTGAATACAAACATACATGGGAATGTGGAGGAGAGCAAATTACTTTTGTAAACTATTACAGTACACTCACGGTAATTCGACAGATGTCGGATCCGAGAACTGTCGGGTTTCGGAAAAAGCCGAATTATTGGAAAAAATCATTAAAAACAATACATTTAAACAGAAGAAAATCTATGTATTATTGTTTAAAATTAAAACAAGTACAAGAAAATAAAACTCACAAGACAATTAGAACTACAAAAATGTACTGTTTTGTATCAATATCCTACTTTATTCCATTGAGGTAAAATGCATGAAGAATAACTTTCTGTGTCTTGTCAGCCTGTGTAAAAATGCCGGATAGGTAGAGTTCCGAGATGAGTCACTATGCTTCACATCTCAAAAATACAGTTTTTACTTGTTTTTACAATAAATTCAAAATAAACGGAACGACTTGTTTTCTGTTTATTTTGAATCACTTGCGACACTGGTAGTGTTGTCCCCCTTTTTAGTATTAAATAAACATGAGGTTGAAACCGACCACCGGAATATTTGTGTTTGATACAGTTAATACCTGGACTGATAAAGAATTTGCACGGACCAATGGAAGAATCGCTTGACATTTGGCTCGAAGAGATGCTTAAATAATTCGATATAAAAACCAACGTTTTTATATGGTGGCAAAGTTTATTAGAGAAAATTATTGAAATATTAGTTAAAACTGTTAGTTATTTTTATCTTTAATATTTACTTAAAAAGAGACATTTGTGAGAGTATTAAAAAATTCATAATACTCATAAAATCAAAACATGCATTTGAAAGTTTGTAAGTCATTCTATTAAAAAAAGAATGGGAACCAGAATTCAGAAAAAATTATTGTGATAAGACATGGCGCCTAATATTGGAAACTTTCTTTCTTGCTAATGATTATTGACTAAAAGTCAGCAACCCTTACTATCTCGGAGATTGTAAAGGGGAGATAGTATCTCCCCTTTGCGAGTACAAAAGGTTTACGATAACCTCATGCGGTGTGGGGAGTGCCCGGTTCTCCCAGAGGGGGAAAGAAATTTTTCCCTCAATTCTAAAAGCGCCGAGGGGAAAGAATATTTTGACTTATTAAAATTATTGAAATATTAGTTAAAACTTGTCGCAAACGTCTAAATATTACATTGTTAGGCGAGTACGAACGATTCCCAAAATTTCAAAGCTCTAGCTTGATGGGAAGTTGGTTAAATTAACGATCGAAAATTTGATGACACACACACACACTCACACACTCTCACACACACACCAAGTGAAATTCAGAAAAACGTTGTAAAAAGTGGTTGAATAATCCAGAATCAGAACATCTCGGTCGACTAGAATGGGAAAACGTTCGGGTTGTCAGATCGACTGTCTGAGAGTCAACCGTCCGATGATTAGCTCACAAGTTACCGTCATTGACAGACAGAGGAAGGGTGCGACTTGGGAAATTCAGATGGGACTTGTCGGTTTCTGGCACATTTAAAGGGTATCCACTTATGGAAAGTGCATTAACTAGCCAATTCCGAAAAGAAAGATTTTAATGTATTAAGCACAGCTGGTTTACTGTTTAATTATTCAGGTTCGAAGTGACACACTACAGCCGAATGTCTGAGTTCAATCTTGGATTTGTGCATTTTTTTTTTTTGCTCAACTGTTTTAAAAATTCTAAGAATTTCATAATGATATTAAAAATTTAAATATACTGTTAATGGAATTATAAATAATATTTTTGATTTATAAAACAACTGCTAATGAAATTTAAGTTAAAATTAATATTTTAATTTCAAAATGTGTAATACGAATGTATTAAAGTTATTAGTTTTATATAAAAATTCATAAAATTTTTTAAGGAAAAGGGCAAAGGCTGGGTCGAACCCTGCCAAATAGCAATCTACTGACTTGACTGTTGTTCGAACCAGCACATTAAGTAACATATAAGCTGTGCTTAAAATTTTAAACTATTTTTTCTCGGAAATGGCTGACTAGTACCCTATTACAAACCTACTAACCTTTTTGCTTTTTTTGGACCTTTGGTAAAGAGTAGAGTCTACACTCACGCAGACCGCTATCTCCTTACTCTTGTACACTTTCAGGTTTTTAGCAACAAGACAAAATGACTCATTAGCTTGAGCAGACGATTTATTTAACTTTCTGTAATACCTGGAACGGAGACAGTTCAGAATTCTATGATTTGATTTCTCGTTATATTGTATTCTTCTACGCTTACGATATCTGGTTACGATGTAACTTTTCTTCTTTTCCGTCTAATATGTAAAATTATCGCGTATCTGGAGAAATACGTTCGTTAAATACTCAACAAAATTATTGGTGCCGAAACCCGAGAATTGATTGAATTAGCACGCGAACGGAATTGAAGAAGCGCGAGTTGAAGAACGCTTGAAGAATACGAATACGAAAATGTAAAGGTTTATAACATGCAAACCTGAAGATCACAACTTATTAATCGTGAAGGAAATGAAAGCAGATAACGAAAACGTCTTGTTTTAAAAATGAAGAAGATTCGGGGGGAAAAATACCACTCGTATTGTAATAAATTTAACGCCGATCGCCTGACATCACATGAAGACGCTCCATTGTCTCTCAGAACCGTTAAAACAAATGAAAGTTCTAGGTAACTAAATCCATCCCCTAGTATTTGAAAATGAAATCGTGAAGGATTTTATTGGATGTTTTGAATTTGAAGTTAAAGCGATGTTAACGATTTTCAAAGCACGTTAAGCTTCTGAAAGGTCTAAGATTCCAAACGCGGAATTAACGCTAAATGAGGTGCGCCAATCTCCGGTACTTCTACTAACGACAGCGCTTCACCGTTTCCGCTGCCTAAGACATCACGCTAATCTCCTTCGTTCAGTCGCATGCAGTTAAATTATTTACAATAAAAATAAAACCCTTTGCGGTTGAAAAGTCCAAATGTTTTATGAAAAGCTTTCTTCTGCAACTTTCTACATTTGATAAAAATATTTTTCTGAGAGGTTACTTGAAGGCCAGGTCAACTGTTTTATGGTATCAGCATAGTTTTGCTGAAACATATAAAACAGTAACAAACAACTTAAAATTACACATAGAGATAAATATAGAGTTTTTCATCAAATATTCGGAGAATGTAGCTCCTATTCTAAATCCAACGCCAATGAATCTGAATAATATTTTTCTAGAGTGTAACAGAAGACTGCAAGATTTAACAACTTTAGAAGAAGATATCAAAGCTTATGATTGCGTTTTAGAACCCAAAATTCTTCGTGCCTTCCCAGATGATGTTTGTCGACGATTGATTATTCACGCAAACGGAAAAAATATCACAGAAGGAGAAATTACGAAGCTACAACAGTTTCTTTCTGAAGAGTTTGAGGGTGATTTTACTACCTTAAAAATTAAATGTGAACTAGTTGAAAAATTTAGTGCACTGCAAAATTTAAAGTTATTTGGAAGACTCAATACAAACAAAAAACCCATCGCCCTTTTGCTCTTTCTGTAATGTTTCTCGACATTTGTCCCAAGATTGTAAAGTTGTCACTGATATAGAGGATCGTATGCAGAAGCTAAACACTGTTGAACGTTGCTTCTTGTGCACAAACAAAGGGGGGGGGGGTTAAAACTTCAAACCAAGTAAGCATTTTTTTCATCAAATGTTACCCATGTTTAATCTGCAAAAGTGTTCATTACTGGGCCTATAAGAATTACAAAATTAATGCTTTGTATTATTGATGGTGGATCTCAATCCAGTTTTGTTTCTACTCATCATGTAGATATTTTGAATTTAAAGGGGATCAGGTTCGAGGATTTGAGTCTCCATTAATTGAAACTCAGCCTCTGAAAAGAGTGGAGTTACAATTAATAAGTAATTGTAATAAGTCTAGTGTTTGTTTAAGTGCATTGGAGAGCTCTAATACGCAAGCATCTCATCAGACTGTTCGAATGGATATTACTCTTTTTAATCACCAAAAGAAACTAAAACTTACTGATCCATATAAAGATGTAAATGACTTGCCAATCGAAGTTTTGATTGGAGCTGATTTTTATGTACTGTAATGATTGCTAAACCTACTGAGAAGCTCATTGAAAAAATGGATCTGGTATCTTCCATATTTGGATAGATTTTAAGTGGCTGCTCTAGATCAGTGACTAACATTAATTAGCCACATCTGCTATTCACAACATTTATAGAGATAAAGCAATCATGCAAAGAGAAGATGAAGATGTATGCACCTTTTGAGACTTAGAGATTACTGGAAATTAATCATTTCAAGAAAGAGAGATGTGTCTATGCGTAATAGCAAAGAAATTTTGAAACAGTGTCCAGGTTCCTAAGATCAGTGGATGGCACACGTGTCTCAATCGTATTAAAAACTTACTTCTTTTATCCCTTGACTTTATACTTTTATTACTTATGTATATCTTATCACTTTTTAACTAAACTACTTTTCTTTTCACTTATAAATTAATTCCCCCTACCCATTTTAGGCACTTTTCCTTAATAATACATTTTTTAACTAACAATATCCTGAATGTTAACTAATTTTCTTACTCTCACTTACACTTAAATTGATCAGACACACTTTTGTTAATAATAACAACAGCTCCTTTTACATTACCTTGGTGATCAATGCAGATTACCTTTAGTACTCAATCACCCCACGATCCTTTCGGGTCAACTCGATTTTTCAAATTTTCGAGCGTCAACTCGATTGCTTACATCTGCTCTTCTCGGAGACTAGTTCTGATTTGAGGGGGTTGTTTAACCGACATCCATCTCTCATCCTTTTACAAAAACGCCCACTACAGACGGACCTTAAGTAATGGAGATATAAATCGCAATGGAAGTAAGACAAAATCTCTCACCTGACAATTATGATGTTCTTTACAACGTTAGAAGTGTTTGCAGAATAAACTGAAAAGCACAGACTTTCGAAACATGTATAAGGAACTAATGCAAGAATATATCGATAAAAATCTAGTAAAAATTGTCCCAAAATCATCATATATTTCATGCAGAGAAAAAACAAAGAAGTCAAGATTTCAAATATCGTATTGTATTTGATGGATCTTCTCTCTCACCAGGAAATCCATTTTTGAATGATGTTCTTGATCAAGAACCGAATTAGCTGCTAGAAATTTTTGTCACACTAGTTATTACGTTTTTAGATTCCATAAGCAAAGCAATAATTTATGACGGTAGTCAAACTTTTTTATAGCTGACCTTTAGTGAGGAAGATCGAGATGCAACAAGATTTTTGTTATTAAAGACTGAAAAGGACATAGATCAGAAAATAATTTTTTTAATGATATAACTTACAGATTTTTCCGTTTACCAATTGGGAGGAGCTCCGGTCCTTTTCTTTTATCGGCTAGTCTTCTACAATTAGCTACTAAGCACTCTGATACTTACCCTTTGGCAGCTAAACAGTTGTGGCGGTCGCGAAATGGCAGCGCAGATTCGAACCCTGGACCAAGGGATCCGAAGTCGACGGGCCTACCAATCAGGCCGAAAAGATATCCCATCGGGCTGGTTGAGTAAGGCCTTTTAACTTCTAACGTTGAAGAGCGTCGCTGCAATACTCCCCCTCCAGTATCAAAGCAGCGTGATGATACGGAATGGAGATAAACGAGCGCCATCTTGTTCAGAAGGTCTTTTTGTCAGAAGGCGCCGAAACGTGCGCCATTTTTTTCAGAAGGCGCCGAAACGTGCGCCAGAACCGGAATATCACTAGTTGCGCTTGTCTTAGACACACAGAGACAAGTGTTTTTGCATCGGAACATATGCAAACAGTAGGAATAGGCCGTGCTGCCACCTAGTGCTCAAGCCCTGAGTCACCACTAACGGCGATCGTCGGGGCATATGCAATCAGTAGGTACAGGCAGACGTGCTGCCATCTAGTGTTCTTGTCCGGGGTCACCACTTGTGGCGGTCGCGAAGCGCAGCGCAGATTCGAACCCTGGTCCAAGGGGTCCGAAGGCGACGGGCCTACCAATCATCTCAGAAGGTTGCGTGTTCATATCACGTCCGGGTCACCACTTGTGGCGGTCGCGAAACGGCAGCGCAGATTCGAACCCTGGACCAAGGGATCCGAAGTCGACGGGCCTACCAATCAGGCCGAAAAGATATCCCATCGGGCTGGTTGAGTAAGGCCTTTTAACTTCTAACGTTGAAGAGCGTCGCTGCACAGTTAGAAAGATACATTTTCATATATGACCTTATCATGGGAGTTCATATGGAGCCTTAGGCATTAGTTCTTTATTATGTGATGCAGAATTTTACGGCATTGATTCACTTTCCTTTGTTTAAGTAGGATACTAACTCCCAAAGACTGAAAGAAATTTAGCAAGAAGAGAGTGTGGGGTTCAAAACAATCACAAATGTTCTGGGTGTAAAGTAGAACACTAAAGACACATTTCATCTAATCGTCATAAACACCACACAACACTTACCAGAATCTGTAAAGGGATGAAAGTTTACCTACAAATGTTGCCAAGCAGCGGAACAAATGGATTTCTGAACTTCCAGCACTGAATGATACACTTATTTAGATGGATTGGAGTAACACTTCTTTCTGACTACTCTCTGCATATGTTTTGCGATAGTTCTGGACTGTGTTATACATTCGTTTTCGAGAAGACAAAAGTGAACTGAAAATCCAGCAGATACTGAACTGATACTGAATCCAGCAGATATAGGAACTGAAAATCCAGCAGATATAGGAACTGAAAATCCAGCAGATACGTTTCTCGAGGCGTTTCACCAGTGGAGCTCTCACCATTGGACACTTGGTAAAATGGTCCCGCCTGGTTGGGTCAACATCTAAATGACTGGCCTAGCTAATCAAATTCAACGAAGAAAATCTCACAAATTACAACCAAAGCTCGGAAACTTAAAATACAGTCCTTGTATTCTGAAACATTCCAACCAGTTATAAACATTTCGCGCTTCAGCTTATACATCAGGCTTCTTTGAGTTAAAGCTTGGAATTTGCGTTTTCTGAGTAATTGCTAGACAAAGCAACAGTGGAAAAGGAAATTTATTTCACAGATGACTTGGTTGGGAGGTTGGTGGGAACGATTAATTAGTTTGACAATTCAATGCCTTAGAAAATCACTAGGCCGTGCCTTCCTAGACAAAGAAGGTATTGCAACAGCGTTAGTAGAAATAGAAACCGCTTGAACAATAGATATCTAGTCTATGAACAGGAAAATAACTAGGAAGAAGTATTAACCCCAGCTTATTTCTTGACAAGGAAAAAATAAATGCAAGTCTCTTTTGATCCAGAGCACAAAGTAATAAATCTAACAAGATTCTATACGATCCAGAAAGATCTATTAGATACTTAATGGAGGAAATGACGTAAGGAGTATTGGCCGCAGCTGAGTAACTTCCACCAAATATACAACAGTATTACTGCATTAAAATGTAACTCCTAGACACGTGACGTAAAGAGCCCGTGTCAGTAAGCTGATAAAAGTCCGAGAAGGGAATGTTATATTGTGCACATTGCGTCTTGCAGGAAAAAACTTAACTCGCCCTCTTCACCTGGTCATACCTGTGGAAGTTGATCAGGGTGGGTGGATGTCAAGTTTCTGGCAACAAGTCAAAAAGATTCATCAGCACAACGGTAACGCGAGTAGAAGATTTATTTTACTTTCTTTAATACCTGAAATGAATACTGTTCAGTATTCTTGTGATTTGATTTCTCTTTACACTGTATTCTACTAAGTTTATGATATATCTGGTTACGCTTATTTTTTCTTCTTTTCTGTCTTATATGTAAAACTATAGTATACCTGGAGAAATACATACGTTAGATAAGTCAATATACTCCATCGATTCATTAACTGTGATGCAGAGTTCTATTAACTTGGAACTGCACTGACTGGAGACGAAGAGTATTTAGTGACGTGTTTCGTATCCTTTTGTATCTTGATGAACAGCATTGACGTGGTCTAAAAGGAATGATCGTTTCCGGCTCTTACTATCATACGCCACACAGGCCCCAAATAAGACATTATTGTTGTGGCTAACATTTCTTCTGAAAATCGGATCCCTTTGCTGGTACGTTGTAGCACACTTACTACACACGAATTGGTAGGCGAAATTTAACGATCCGTTGTGTGTGCCATTGCTTTTGTGCCACCCTGGACTTACTTTTTTACAAGATAAGCCACACCTTGCTGTGAATTGTCTTCTAGTTCACCAAACGCTTGCTGGTTCAACTAGGTTGTCTGATCTCTCCTTCTATAGAACACATGTAGGATTTGATATAAAGGCACCTGAAATCATCCTAGAACGTTACCAATTTAGCCGGACAGTCGGATATGTTTTGGCAAAAAATCCCGTAGGACACACAATTCAGGAAATACAAACCACACGAAGAAAGAATTCTTCTTCGTTAAAATAAGCATTTGTTTTACCTAACATTTATATATATATCCCAAACACATTGTTGCTTTCATTATAAAAATAAGATTCAAACGCAACGCTGAGAGTTTTATAGAACACACACAACCTTTAAAATATACGCACTCACACAAGACATTGTAATGTTTAAAAATACCAATTATTATAGCAAAATGAATAAAGGTAAAAGATAACATATTACAGTAGTCAATAAATTATTAAGCTGTTGATACTGTTATTTTCATATATTAAAATAAAGGCAGACGACAAAATCTTAAAGAAGACAAATTATTAAAACTATTGATGATGTTCTTTTCATATATTAGATGAAATAATGTAGAAAAATATAACTATTATTCCAACAAAAAAATGAGAAATCTTTGCAGCATGGGTTTATTTAAATATTTTTCAACCGATATTGCCCTCTTATACACGATTTGCTTGCAGAATCAGACGTAGTTTGGATATAATTTTTACATATTCCTTTCACAAAATACTTAAGGTAAACTTTTATGAAGTCCGTTTTTTTTCCTCTGAACTTTTTTGTAATGCCTCCGAAAGTACGAAAAATATCCAAAAGTTACTATCATCAAGGGTTAGAATTTACTTCAACCCTACTTATTTTTCTAAGTTCAAAAAGACCTCAGAAGTTGCAAAAAAATCCCGATTCAACAACATTTAAAAAAGCGAATCTTCTAGGAACGATTAAGCAGGGAAGATCTGAATTTATGAAAATTCAATTTTCATACTCTCGATTTCTTGTATAATTGCCGCTGTCACGATCAGCAGCTTTAAAGCATCATGTTTATCCCTACATTATAGCCAAGAGCCTATAAGACGATGATATGAGCTCATTGAGCTGAAAAAAGTTTGAATTTTTCTTCCATGTCCAAGAAAATACCCATTTCGTCCCAATGTACAGCATTTGCTTTATTAAGTTGTAGATTCGAGTCCTGATGCTACTAAAGACTCGCCGTGAAGCGGGACATTCAGATTAATTCTGTTGAGCTTCAAATCCTTCCATTTACATGATGTAGAAGTTTGGAAATGGAGGTGCCATTCTCGTCACTTGACCAGGGCTCAAAATGACAATGTTTGTCACCAATATACAATTCTTGTTGCTTCTAAGTGAAACGTTAGTAAGCAATCAGTCAATTGCATGCATATTCACACGAACCCTTTTTTGTCGCAATTCTTTCTTGTTGAGTAGATTTTCATACCTTAGATTGTTAAATGAATCGGTACACAAAATTCTTTTGACAGTAGTTACAAGCTACAATAGTTACTTTTTAATTGATAGCGTGTTTATATGTATCTTTCGTATTCTTCTAACATTTAGCGCAATATCAGCTTCCTCATAATAAGTAAATATACATGTTTCTCTATTAAGTGTTTGTCCTTATTTTCTATATTAAGCAGTTTCAAATTTAATTTACTTTTCACGTTGCATTGCTTACAATTGAACAAGTAATTATAAATCTGAATAGGAATAATAACTATTTCCTCCATCGTTCTGATATTCAGAGATACATTTCTGATATTGGATGTTTATATAATAATTAAAACTAAAGTTTTTTCATTTCAATATTTGAATCGTTTTGTCTTTACTCGGAGTTCGATTGAAAACTTCGTTTTCAAATTTTTAAATCAGAGTTTTATGTACAGGAACATTGATTGATTGATTTATAAGAAATATTGAGATAAATGTTATCTTTGAACTAAAATATTTATTGTTTAATTGAATACTTATTTCAATTATTAATTTTTTTATTAATGTATTTTTCGCTTAATATTAATTTTGAATAAGCATGCTCATTATTTTAAAGACCTTTTCTGTAAGAAATATCGTCGTTCAATGTGAAGTATTCTGATTTGAAGAATATCAGAAAACTAAAATATGCATCTTATTTAAAAAAAAAAAAATAGTATGTATATAGTTAATACATTAAGAACATCGCTAATACCATTGAAAATAAATGAAGCAAAGAAAACAAATCGTGCCATTTCAGAAATTGGCAAGTTATTCTCTTTCGGCCATTTTACAGTTCCATCCTAAGTTTCCAGATTCGCGATTGGACTACGATTGTCAATTCTGGAACCACCGCATTCATTAGAACAACAAAGGGGAACGTATCTCACATCAGTAATACAGAAGCTAAGCCCATTCTTTTTGCTATCGCTTGAGAAGAATCTTAGAGTGAGGAATTTACTGGAACTTTGTCAGTATCCACATCTGGGGACCCACCCACCCGGAGGAGCAGACAGCAGGTCTAGAGGGGAGGGGAATCTAACCCTTTCCTTTAGGGGGGGGACACTCGAGTGATGAATAGCAAAAGATGGAACTTGGAACGTTGCCCTCTTTCCGTCTTTCTAGAATGTATCCATTCCGAATCTGGAGCGTCGCCAGAAGATAATGAAAAGAATCGGCCATCTGTGCTTCTTCAACCAACCGCGAGAAAAGCATCTCGAGCCCGCAATGACTGTTTGGGTCCCTTGAAGACATTAAGCCTGTATCTCGCGGGATTTTGAAAGGCATTCCTTTTCACGCAAAGAGAAACATTCGAGTGCTCTCGGTCAATACTTTTAGCATGTATTTCAATACTGGACTGAAGGTGATTTGATGTTCATTCCAGGTTGGGATCAATTCCAGATTCACTAAGTGCACAATGATTAATTGCGTTGAGATTGAATGGTTTTGATAACGTCACACTAGAAGCAACACGAAGGCTATTGGCGAAGGATCTCGTAATTTTGAACCTCGATCTGGTGACGAGGACGATATCTGAAATATCTTCTTTAAAAGTCTTTAACGTAAAAAAGGATATGTATTATTTATGAATATCAAAATAAATAAATAAATAAAAATAAAATAATAATAATAATAATAAAAAAAAAAACTTTTTGTGTTCCAATGGTCATATGCTCCAAGAAATCGAGACGACGATATAGAAAATCGAAAGGAGGCTATGCTTACGGTTTGATTTCCTTTACCATCCATTAGAAAATACTCATTGGCCTTGTAATTTTGAATACCGATGCAAATGTCCTATCTAGAACCACATGTGCTCTTAATATCCTCACCCCGTTGTATGAGGACTTATTTCCCTAAATACTCGTCTTCGCCCCCGATGCACGTTAAATCTGTCGGGACTCGAAAGTTCTTACATTGGCTTGATTGTCTTTTAAAATTAATGTTTCACTTAGAAATAACATGAGGGCTACTGCGATGGGCCGTGTAAATTTGAACGACGGTCAACGACGAGGAAACACTGCCACTCCATTGCAATGTGAGGACATGGTGCCCCGAGAAATTTAATGTACATCCTCCTCCTTAGATGAAATGGTTTTAAATGACATCGGGACTCGAACTCTCGATTCTACTGAAACGAAGCCCTCCATGTCCTCACAACTCTACTACCATCTCAGCTAATCACACTGACTTGGCATGAATGTAAAGATGTCAATCCCATCATCCGATTGTGGTTCAGCATGGAGAGATGCATCGACTGTGGGCCTTTGAGTCGAACAGAATTCGACAGACGGAAAACATTTAAACAAACTTTTACCGATGCGGTTTTTGATAAATATGGATGACACGTCCCCGGGATATTCTAGCGGTCCTTCTCTTTTTTCGACTCTCCTTCTTGTCAACCAATATTTCTCTTTATTGAAATGTCTAGATCACAGCTTTACCTTGTTTGGCGCAGTATAGACACATCCGTCAATGAACTATTATCACTCACTCTCTCTCTCACTTTACTGATATAGTTATAGTGAGAGAGTGGCAGTAGAGGTTCATGGTGCTGGAACCAAATCTGGCTAATGTGTGCTAAACATTTGCTCAGAATATAAAAAGTTTTTTTTTTTTAAATCACATATGCAAATTATATATATATATATATATATATATACACATATACCCAACTCTCTTTTTTACACGATTTTGAAATAACATGGTTCTCCAATATACTTTTTTACTCGAATTTTTTGTTCTATCATAAATCCCCTCTCCCCATTTTTTTTAAATTTTAATTTTGACATTGTAATCAAAAGACGGTTGGCTTATAGTTTATGCCCACATGGTGACAGAGACTGTGGTGTGAGTGACTTGGTCTACTTCATGGCTTGTTCAATTAGTATTCTGGAGTTACAGGTATTACCCGAGTTTTATAATCACTGTTTTCTTTATTTCGTTGTACTTCACCTTGAACGCAACATTTCGGTTTCCAGTCAAAATGGAAATCCATGACATCACTGTTTCGATTGTATTTATTCACTTAAATTTAAAAAAAAAATTCTTTTAACATGTTATTAATTTGAAATATATCCTTAAAATCACAATTTCTGTCATGTATGACATTTTTTTTAAAAATTTCTATGCATTTTTTTATTTCGATAATTAAGTCGATGATCATGGTCGAAGGTGAAGCTCAGCTTCGACGCTCAGCTCAGGTTAATTCGCGAAATTTTGAAATTTGCTACAAGTATGGAACAACATTTTCTTACTCATGATTCTGACATGGAGCATGCATTAAAATTTCAACGTAATCTTAAGTTTTGTGTAGCAGGATATCAAGAATTATATAAGCAACATGAGAAACAAAAAAAAGTTGCTAATGACAAACTTTGTAACAACAACAACAGTAAAAAAAACAACAACAGAGGCCGTTAATAACGAACGAAATTCTTCTTTGAATCAAACCCAACAGTTGTGCCAGACATAGCTGACACATCTACCGATGATAACATTTTTGATCCAGTTCGTAATAAACGTGCATGCTCGTTATCAAGTAGCGATGAATAGTTGCTAGTAGTTTTATTCCTAATTTCAATTTGAATTTTTTTAATGTTGTATGTGTATCTATAGACTGAATTTTCACTGTACACTAATATAAATTCTTTTTGTAATAAAAATGAATTTTTGTTTTATAAATATGGATATGGCTTACAATATTCCTTTTTTTTTTTTTCTTTTTTTTTGCGTGGTGTTTTGGGAAAATATTTAGAGTTTTTTCATCTTGCACGATTTTTTAAAGTTGTGGAACATATTCCCAAATTTACCATATGTCGCATGCATTTTTTACACGATTTTTTAAGTAACATATCGATCGCGTAAGAGATAAGAATTGGGAGTATATATGTAACATATTAGTTGATATAAATAAATGTAAAGAGGAAATAGTAAAATCTTAAATATGATGTGCAAGGTGCCGATTTAATGTTTAGAAACTCAAGCAAGTTCCTGGGAGCTGGGGAATATGGTTCTGGCCAATACTTGAACGTTTGAACAGTTCGCAACAAAACAAAGGCGTGTAATAACAGTCTGTTGTTAATCTTTTAGCGTCGAATTTTTTCACAAATAAGGGAAACGTCTCAACGGAACAAAGTCACAACACCAGATATAAATTTTCGTAGCTTACGAATAAAATAAGTACAGTTTGTACTCAGAAATATTCACAAGTTCTCAATCACACGTATCGTTTGTACTTAGTGAAGAAGGCGAGCTTCTGTGCTTTTTCAGCAGCAACCTATCCACTGGCCTGTTCGCAAAATTAGTTTTAGTTCGTTTTTTAAAACATTCATAAAAATATTTTTATTAAATTCAGATTAATTTGCCGAGCCCCCATGCTGAGATTGGCATCGGTATGTTACGAAGAACCAAGCTCCTTTCAAGAGGCAAAATCGTTTATTCTAAAGAAGAAAAATTTAAAAATAAACGTACACACATTTCTGCGCGTTTACATTTCGAGATCTTACATGCTAACCCACGTTGTATGAGGTCTGCTGTAGCGCAGCGAGACAATTCTCACAGTGCAATACTGTTGTGAGGCAGAAAATGAATTTTCAAACTGATCACATGTCTCTCACAAACGATCCTAGATGTGGAAACCATCATTCACGGACAATGTTGCCACAGTGAAGGAAGTGGAGAACTTTATCGTATTGAAGCAAAAAGCAACCATTCTAATATTCATGAATGAGACTGATCTTAGTTACGGTAGTGTGTGGAAAATTATTAACTTCACATATCAAAGGCGTCCCGTCGGGTTCCACGATTACTAACTCCTTTCCAGAAGCAAACACTTGCACGACCTGTCAAGGAAGATGTTGAAACATTTGATGCAAGACAAAGAGAATTCCATCTGTCGCCTGGAAAATATAGATGAATCTATGAATATGATTCAGAGACCAAGAATAAGAGGAAGTACGACGACTCACCTCTCCCCAAGAAGACTAAGATATAGAAGTCTACAAGAGATGACACGCTGTCGTTTTTCTGATAATGTCGTCGTAGAATCATCTTAGCAAACTATCCAGAGAGATATCAGACCATCACTAATGCCCATTATTGCCAACAAACTGTGTGATGTTTCTCTCAATTTCGCCCAAGTGACATTTTCTTATCTCTAAATCTCAAAAAACCATTTGACGACGCAATTGACGTAATTCAAAAGATTCAACAAGAGTTTTCGACAAAATCTGCTGAGTTTTACAATGACGGCCTTCAAAAGATCAAGAAACCCTGGGAGACATTATCATTCTGGAAGGTGACCAAATAAAGAAGTCGTAAGAATAATAAATAAAAATTACACTTCAATTCGATTATTTTTAGTAATAATTAAAACTTTAGGACGCTCTCTTGTTCAGCAGAGTTGCTCTAAGTGGGTGATATTGCCATTGAGGCTGTAATTGGGTCATTGGGAAGGGGGAGGGGTCAAGTAACATAGGAGCGATGGGAGGAAGTTATCAGCAACACGATTGTGCGGATGGGTTGATTCAGTTCCAAATTATTGTAGAGGAATAAAAGTCAGATTCACAATAAGATTATTTGGATCTCTTCCCAGGATTAATGGTCATTCATGTTTCATATAATGCTCATTTTTGGAAATAATTTGAAATAGTTTTGCCTTGAATTATAAAGTGATAGTTCATTTCGATCGATTTTTAGACATAGATTTCGCATTTCCACACGTTGCAATTTTCAGTTTTAAATAAGTAAGGGAAGACCCTCCGAGTTTGTTTTGGGATCTTTTTTTTCTCAAGCTACCTCGAGACTTCTGGGAATGCTTTACCAATGTTTGAAAATTGTAAGTGTAAAATAATATAAATCGTGTGTGTCAAATTACAATTTATTTGTATTTTTTTCCATTAAAGCATAATATCTTAACCTTATATATATATATATATATATATATATATATATATATATATATATATACATATACATATAATACTTAATGAATATCAAAATATATATGCATAAAAACTAGTAATAAACTGCCTTAATATAACGAAAATAAAATAACCAAATTTTAAAGTAAAGTAGTAAGAAAATACTTTTTTTTACCAAAAGTAATAAGAACAAATGATAAAATCATACCTAAATCTAATAAAAGCTAGCCAAAAAAGTTAAATTAAATATTATGATACAAATAAGTATTAAAGAAGACCGAAAGATTTAAAATGAGAAAAAGTCTAATGTGCTTTAAGTGTAATGTTAATATGTAAGCAGAGGTACATAATAAGCCTGTATATAATTAAATGATAAAACCAATTATTTAAAAATACAAAAGAGTTCAAAATAGTCAAAACACTACCAAAAAACTTTCAACAACCTACAAAACAAATCTCAAGAAAAATACACTAAAACAGTAATGACAAAAATGGTGATAAAGAAATTATTAGTAATGTCTCATACATAGTACTAAGAATTGCAGGTTTATACTAAAATTATGGACCTAAACCATCACATTTCAGTAATTACTTTATAATAAAGTGATAAAAAAAACCAAATACAAGTGAAAATACTCTTACAAAAAAGTAATAAAATCAAAGAAATAAAAGAAAGAAAATCAAAGGAAGAATCAAAATGTATTTTTGCCAAACTAAAGTGTTTTCTGATTGTAATATTTTGAGGTGTATATACGATTATATGATCAATTTTTCAATTGTTTTTGGTGTTAGCTAATTCGTTATAAAGTAATTTGTTGAGTTGGATGTTTTTGGATGCATAAAACATGTTTAACCATGCCTGACTCTCAAAAGTCAGGCACACTATTTTAAATAACTTTACTTACATTTTGACTTTCTTAACCTTATTTATTCATTACACCATTATTACATTATTTATTTATTCATTACACCATTATTACATTATTTATTTATACGTTACAGACTGTGAGACGCAACAAAACCATGAACGTGTCTTTTCCCACAACTTGCAAAACTGTAATGCAGATATTAAAATAAACACTAATATAAAAAACAAAGAATTAGATTGGAGGAAATGTATCGGGATCTATAGAGATGGTGAGGGAGCAATGTGCAATACAAAAAAAACATTGTCGTGACTCAACTGTTTGCATTTAATTTTAATTCATCATAGACTCAAAAAAAAATGTTTTGAACATTGCTGTTGAAATATTGAATTTAA
Source organism: Nephila pilipes (assembly GCA_019974015.1). Lineage (NCBI taxonomy): Eukaryota > Metazoa > Arthropoda > Arachnida > Araneae > Nephilidae > Nephila > Nephila pilipes. Next base: position 435,434 of record BMAW01005663.1, on the reverse strand, counting down.
TACAATCTAGACCATGCTTGTCTAAAGTGTGGCCCACGGGCCGCATGCGGCCCAAAAGCCTTTAAAATGCGGCCCAAACGTAAATTATGAAAATATTTAAATTTACACATTTAGTTGAAAAGTCTTTAAAAAGTATTTGTACTAATTTTAAATTTTTTTCGTTAGCCATGGACGAAAACACTGACGCTTCTGATACGACACAATTGGCAATTTTTATAAGAGGAATCTATGAACATTATAATATCACGGAAGAAATGGTTGCTTTAGTACCGTTAAAAGGCACAACCAAGTTTGTAGATTTATTCGATGAAAAGGTTTTCCTTATCTATGAAAAATGTATCAGCTATCATAACAGATGGGACTTCTGCCATGGTTGGTAAAAATGGGGGACTCATTAAAATGGTTAATAATGAAGCCGATGCTGCCGGCAATACGATCTTGATGGCATATCATTGTGATATACACCATGGTTATTTATGTGGAAAAATTTTAAAAATGAAAAGTGTATTAAGCGTTGTTATAAAAACCATTAGTTTTATAAGAGCAAAAGGACTTAATCATAAACAATTTGAAGAGTTTCTTAAGGTAATGGACACTGAATTCACAGATATTATTTATTATACAGAAGTAAGATGATTCAGTAAGGGGGAAATGCTCGAAAATTCTTACGATTTGAGAATTGAATTAAAAATATTTATGGAAACAAAAGGGAAACCTGTGAATGAATTTGAGGACGAAGATTGGATTTTATATTTAGTCTTTTTAGTAAACTTAACAGAATAGTAGAATGATTTTAATTTGAAGCTTCAAGGAAAAAGTCAATTTATTAATATGTTCCAAACAATTACAGCGTTTGAAAGAAAATTGAAATTTTGACTTAATCAAATAAAAATAAAAGATTTGACACATGTCAGTATTTTGGCAGCACATAAACCTGTGAGTTGCACAAAATGTGCTGCTTTAATTTTTGATTTAATTCAAGAGTTTGAAAGAAGATTTCAAAATTTTTGAAAAAAATAAGTATTTCAACATATTTTCTACTTTATTTTCTCTGTAAATAAACTATTTGCCTTTAAATCTTCAAATGGAATGCATTGAACTGCAAAGTGACATTTAACTGAAAGAAAAATTTGGAAATATTTCTTTACTGGAGTTTTATAAAGATTACCTACCCCGTGATAAATATTCTATTCTTCACAATTATGCTTTATAAATGTATTCAGCTTTTGGCAGTACTTATATTTGTGAACATTTATTTTCAAGAATGAAGCTTACAAAAAACAAAAATAGAACAAAGATCACAGACAAGCATCTTGAAAGTGCATTAAGAATTGCAACCTTGACTATTGAACCCGATATCGATTTGCTTATTCAACAAAAGCAAATTCATTTATCTCCTTAATTTGAATTTTTTTCCATCTTTATGAAATACAAACTAAATGAAACGAAACTTTTACAAATTTAAAATAAATATGTACCTATACATATCTAATTCACTTTTTTTAAAAAAATATAGTAAAAAGAAGTTAATTTATTTTAATAAAACTACATAGAGTTAATTTTTGTTTCAATTTGTTGAAAAAATATTGTATATGCGGCACAGAAAATTTTATTTTTTTGCAATGTGGCCCAGAATTTTTTTTTTTTTTTTTGCAATATGGCCCTCAAACGGTCATAGTTTAGACACCCATGATCTAGACCGTCGCATTTAATACAATCTAGATAATCGGGTTTATTTGAAAAACCTTTCAAAGAAATAAGGAATAATCATAAATCGCTTCATCTACATGCGGAAGTACGTTGGCCATCGAGAAGAAAAGCGTTAACAAGACTTGCGAATTCCGTGAAGAAGTCGTAATGTTTTCGGACGATAGAAACGAATCAGCATAATCGTTGCGCGATGTGAAATTTGATCTAAAGCTCCCTCACTTAGCATATATATTCAGAAAAGAAATTTAATTACACTTACAAAGCTGGGGATTTATAGATATACAGGGTAATTCAAAATGTACCACCCCATCCAATTTCAAAATTCCATTTTTCAAAAGTAAACGACACATAATGAAAGTAATACATGGATGCAAAGGAAAATCGTGGAAGTCTTATATTTTTAAAAAATTGTGGCTCTAGTGCGTTCTTCGTGAAGCTATTTCATGAAAGCTGTTTTAGAAGCTTGCATTGAGCTACCTCGCAGTCCGATCTGTTGCAGTGGGTCAGATGACTCGATGTTACGTAGATGGCCACCAAAGTCATCCGATATGGCCACATACGATTTCTTCCTTTGGGAGCTCATAAAAGATAAAATGTATGCGCCACCATTACCCACACGTTTATTTGAACTTAAGCAACAGATTTCTGTTGCTATACAATCAATGATCACTGACACATAACAACGTGTTAGGCAGGAATTTACGTGTCGTATTGACATTATACGTGTAACTAAAGTAAGTTATATCGAACATATGTAAAAAAAAAAACTTCTATATTTTCTTTTGCATTCATGTATTGCTTATCATTTTGTGGCGTTTATTCATGAAAATAATAGATTTTGTAATCGGATGATTCATTTTGAATATGACCCAGTATTCGTAGTGTGCGACAAAATTCGAAGATTCATCAACAAACTACTTTTATAAAAAAACAAACCATTGATGACCTCAAATATGAGAGTCTTGAAATATATATTTCAAACGTCTATAATTGAAAATAATATAAACATTTCTGATAGCATAATCACCGTAAAACATTTGAATCTTTTGAAAAATATTTAAATGATTACACTTTGATGAAGAAATGAAAAACTGTTAAGAGAAGAACGGGACTACGCATCCCTTCCAGGACAACATTTACTACTGTCATATCGTTGGAAAAAAAAAGAATAATGTAAATCGAACTAGGTACCGACGCAGAACTTTAAATCGAACTAGATATCAACCTATCCATAATATATTGAAACCGAATTTTAAATGTAGTAAAATTACACAATTCTGGTAGACTGAAAAACTTTTCCGATTCTTTCTGCGGCAGTTTAGCAGATATTACTTCATTTTATGTCTTCCTACCTTTATGATTAATTTCTCTTATTTTCACTTAATCTTAAAACCATTTTTGGTCATTATATTTCATATTGTTAAATTTTAACTACCACTATTTTTTTTTTTAAAATAACGATCTTGCATTACTATATAAATCATGAAAGAAGCCGAAATACTTTTATTTTGGGCAGGAAAAAACAAACAAATTAAATTAAGAACTTGGAAAAAAAATTATATGTCTCTTTCCTTTCTCTCATCTTTTTTTGCCTTCTGCTGTGCTCTGCTCCGTGCTTTGGTACAATGTAATCTGTTTTTACTCTTCTTAATGGTTTAAAATGAAACATGAGTAAAACGCCTGACCAGGCTGGTACTCGAAGAATTATTTGATTGTTGTTGTTTGTGAAGTTGGATTATCAGCAGTGGTAGGAATTAGAGCCAAGTATTGAAACAAGCAGCAATTGTTGAACTCATTGCGTCTAAAAATAATTCAAACTGACCTCCCACCATCAACATTAATCGAAAGAGGCACGCATTCACACAGTTCGTATTAGAAGTATTTTTATAAAATATATTTAATAATAAATAAATGTTTTTCTTTACAAAATCTATTTCTTGACTTACAAAACTGCTTTTTTTTTTCTTTCTTTCTTTCTACAAAACTTTTCTGAAAGAACGCTTCTTGTTTGTCTCTGATAAAATTTTATGCTTCCAAGACAAAGTGGTGCGTCGAAATGTTTAAAAGCAATGTTCTTAAGCTCCTCCTACTTTTTTTAATGTTCATCTTTGGTATTTTTTAGAATAATTATGTTTATATATAATATTTTCTTTTGCTGTTACAATTTCATTTACGTAGTTAAATTATTAAATTTAAATTGTATCTTAATTTATTATTTAGTTTTAACTTATATTTTTTTTCTGATATTTTTTGTTCTTCATTGCTTAATTAATTTTGGTTGTTACCTGATTTTATAATGGAAATATGGAGTGGAGCAGTTAGTGTGTGATAACATTAAATTAATTTTTTAACATTTTCTACGCTATTTTCTTCTTTTTCTATTATTTTCCATTTTTATTGGCTTTTATTATCTTTCAATTTATTATTTTTACTATTAGGCAGTTTTTTTTGGAAATTATTTTGGGCATGTAATTTATTTTCTATACTTAATATTGTATTTTTATAAATTTTAAAACTATTCCTTACTTTGTATTGTTTTTACACCTATAATTCTAATGGCCTTTTATTTATGGTATGCGTGATATGACAATTAAATAACGAGATTGACGCTATAAAACATTTTATTTTTATGTCACATATATTTATTGATTATGACCTTCAATATACACACCTTTTCTCTATCCCTACAACGCTCCATTCAAATCTTCCATTGTTCGAAATAGTGCTGGAAGTTTTATTCTGTCAGCTCCTTCAGGACGCGTGTCACTTTTTCACAACTTCAATGGACTCAAATCTTGTTCCTTTTAATACAGATTTCCTGTTGGAAAACAGATAGAAGTTGCATGGCGCAAGCTCCGGGGAATAATGCGGATGGTCTAAAACTAGGATGCAGTACTTAGCTAGAAACCTCTTAATAGACAATGTGGAATGACTTGTACTTCCACAATTTTCTTTTCTTTCACGTTCAGCCAGAACGTGAATGTCGTAATATTAATTAACAGTTTGACCATCAGGAATCCACTGGTTGTACACAATCCATAAATATCGGGGGAAAAAAACCCTAATCATTGCCTTGAATTTTGATTTGCTCATTTTTTTAGCCCTTGGTAAAGATGGGTTCTTCCATGTAAAAAAAAACACGATTCGTCGCACGTTATCCTTTTCAATAAGTTTGAATCATTTTCAGAGACACTCAAAGTGTCAGTACAAACAATTTTGCGAGCTTCTTGTTGTTCAATTGTGTGAACTTTAAGCACCATTTGGGCACTCACTTGTTGAATGTTAAAATTGTTGCGTAAAATTTTCCGTACAGTAGCAGCAATCGTACGAATACTTAACCGACGGTCAGATCAAACCAGATTACCAATTTTTTCAATATTGTCATCCATTTTTGAAGTGAAAGGGTGACCAAGGCGTGAATTATCTTCAACGTCTTTTTGGCCATCTTGAAAACGCTAACACTATTCAAAAACACATGCATGCAGTAATCATTCATTGTCATACACTCTTTTTTAAATTATAAGCTCCAGTAGCGGTTTTTCCAAGTTTCATGTGAAATTTCACAACAATTCATTGCTCTATTATTTCAGTTATCATTTCTCCGGCAAAACAAACAAACAAAAAAACCCCACTATAATGCGAACGAAGGCTACGGCTATACGGATGTGTTTACAGAATCAAGAGGCATTGTATTCGAAAGACAATGCTTCACGGTAAACAGCTGCTGGTCGCTAGCGTTTGGCACATACATACTTCTGTAGCAGCAAGCAGCGACAATTTTCTTATTTAATAACCATATCTCGCATTTATTTCATAGTTTACAAAGACTTTTTATTTCCTTTTTGTAAAAAAGGTAAAATGAACAAAATATATTAAATTTTTTTATCCTGTTTTGTTTATTTTATATTTTACTATATATGTATATATATATATATGAGTATATATATATATATATATATATATATATATATATATATATATATATATATACCCACTCCATAAAGGGTGTCTTCTACTTCAAGTTTCAAATTCATGTAATGTGCAACAACTCCCGTTTTTCCGCACGATGGACGATGGATCTTGATCGGAATCCAGATTCGAGCTTCTGACTAAACTTGAGTATAAAAAGTCTCACGATCTTGATCACCAAGCTTCAATTGATTTATTTTTGTTTGTAAACATGTTAATATTTGTGGGATTAAGTATTTCGAAGCCAGAGCTAGAAATTTTCGATTACAACTAGAAATTTAATTTGATAGTTATATTGAAGTAATTAAACCGAATTACTCAAAAATGTATTAATATATGCCTGAAACGTATTTAAGCATAAATTAAAACATGACTTTATTCTGAAAGATATACTCTTCGATATTTCAGCATTCATTTAAAAACTAATTTTTGAAAATTTTAAAAACAACCCATTATGATGAATATTTTCTTTGAAAACAGAGGATTCCACTCTCTTAATATAGCTTTATGTAATCTCATGCTGCGTTGTTTGAAGAATTTATTCAATAAAAAAGATACTTACTCATACAACTGCGAACTGCGATTGTGTTTCGTCCTTGCCCAAGCTGCTTAGATTTAACTTTGTTCTTCATACTCTTCATTCCTGAAGAGGAAAGTTGTCTTAAAAATCATTTGATCATATGACAAAACACTCAATCTTTTTTTGAGCATTTTATTTTTATTTTCTCTCGCTTCAATCTGTGAAAACAGATTGATTCCTCCACCCTTTTTTTTTGTTCCTTCGGGACATTTTCTTGAGTCTGGAAATAATTGATAGGATATTTAAGTGAAGAAAGAGCGAATTTAACAGCAATAGCGCAGGTAGAAAAATTCGTCAGATGTAATGTTTGTTCGAAAGGAATAGAAAACTCGGAAGGTGAATTGAATTCATACTTAAATTCAAAGAAATCTTAAAAACTCATACAAGTCATTTTTTTTCCAACCAATACGCGTGTATGGAAAATGTGAACACTTTGAAATAGAAGTTTTACAAATATATAGAAATAGATTAATTATAACTGTAATCATACTCTTTTAATAAACTTTAAAATGAAAAAAACACACGGTAAAAGCATAGATTATTTAGCTGTTCAAACACCTATTAACCAAAACATGGGTTAAGAGAATGCATTCCAGAGGAAAAGTTTAAAATGGCGCTGGTATCCATTTCATCGTCATTTTGTATTTGTCAAGTTAGACAAGCCAGTTGTCTGTGTTATTTGTAAGACATGTGATACAAAATATGTACAGATTTGTGTTTAATATTACTGTTTCCTTTGTTTCATATTGATTCTATGACCTAGGTAGAAGTTTTTTTCATAAATGGACGGTTATCCAAACACCTTCAATCCCCAATTGTTTCGGGTAGAGTGCTATAAATTTTCACACGCACTCACATTACTTATGGAAGTCAAAACTGAAATGAAAAAAAGTATATGATTAAATCAATTATTGTAAAATAACATAAAAATATTAAGACCTAAGAAAAATCGAAAATTGAAACCATAATAATTCAAGTAACTAATTAACGATTTGCATTGCAAAGCGGATTTAACTAGTACAGTGAATCCACCTTCTGTGTTAGCTTTTAGTCGATATAAACCTGGATATCTCCATAATAACAAAAGGAAATAAATATAAAAATTTAATGATAAATTTTATGACTTAACATCAGGAAGTTAGATTTGTAAGGTAGTGACGCACGCTCGTTTTTAAAATTTTATTTGACATTCATTTATCATCACCCCAAATCCGTAGTTAAATGTTAAAGAAAGTCTAGTAGATGAATGTAATTGACATCAAGAACAGTCTCACGTGATCAGAAACTAAAGCACAAGGTCTAACGTGAAAGGAAACTAAAATTTCCTTTTGAAATGCAACAGCTCATTCATCAAGAGTTAGTTTAATACTTAAATCGGAGAAAACAACGAAAATGAAATTTTAATGATTGCATGTTGAGTAATATCGAAGATTTCACAATGGATTATTTATGTAATTTGTCCTTCTTTAGGAATATCCTAAGCTCTTTTTATGAAAGAACAATAATAATAATAATAAAAAAAAAAACCGAGAGAAATATATAATTTCCCTATATTAAAATATGTCATTTTATGAACGTGACTTAAACGCAACAATTTTTCCAGATTATGATTTCAGTACGATTCCATATCATAACTTCAGTAAAACTTAAAAGGAGAGGAAAGAAAAATAGGAGAACGTTAAATTGTTATGAAAACTGTTAATATTTTATTTGGAATCCATTTCAATGAAGACTTAGGGCTAGCGTATGAAAGCGATACATCAAAAACTCAACTGTATAGTCAAGTCGTCAGAGATTCTACATCAACTAAACATCAGTTGGATCCCATTGTAAATGAAATACACGATAAACTGAGCTGCAAGTTTTAATATAAACTCTGAGCGATCATGTAAATTCCAACTTCGACATAAATTTTCTAACTTGCGTTTCCACTCTTCCGACAGTATTTTTAATTATTACTCAAATCACTTATACATTAAATTTTTTATAACTCTTAAAATTTGACAAATGTAAATGGGTGAACGTATTCAATACGAGATATCTTGAAAATAAACTTTTTTTTCTCCTACAAAAAAATCCAAATTGGAACATTTCACTTACCGAGGAATTATCTTATCCAATCCAAATATTTAAATCAACAAAAGATAAAGAGAAATTAAATGAAAACGAAACAGTAATACGATTAAAAAATTAGATGTATGCGCTCATCATCCTTCCTAAGATTCCTTCTTTCTGAGAAAAAATAATGAGACTTTCGATTTGTCTCTCGGCTGGCGCCAAAGTGTATATATGTTAATTCAACTCAGCTATGAACATTTCGTTTCGCTTCTGAATACATGTGTTAGCCAAGAAAATAATTTTTAACACACTTTCAAGTTCTGCAAGTATTTTGTATTTTGTTTTTGTATTCATAGTAACTGGAACATAGCCTCCTGTGTTTCTGCGTCACATGCAACAAAATAGCGACAAATCACCGGAAAGCGTTTTGTGTTTTAGAACATGCGAAATCTCCATCTTTTTTTTTCAATGCAGCGGGCATTCAGAAGAAAATATGGACATCACACGCCCGAGCATCAGAAAATTCTGCTCTGGTTTCGCCTTTTCAAGAACACTGCTTTTATGAAAGAACGAGACCATACGATGGGGTGGAAAAGGGTTAAAAACGGTTTTGCCCTTATCTTACAGAAATCCTCACGACTCGCTGCTCTTGAATTGGGTATTCCACAAAAAACACTGATTTCACGCCGTTGATTTGTGATTACCACATTATTCAATGCGATGATGACATGTTCCAACTCTCTGAGGAAGATGGAACTGCCGTATAGAAAGATGCCTATAGATTGTTCAAAAAGGAAATTTCCAACAAAACATTTTGCCGCCCTCTTTGACGCAAATGAAATCTTAAGATATGAACTAAGAGAACCTCCGATTAAAGGAGATATGCGAAACTAACCAGACTAGAGCACAAATAAAGGTAATTATTAGACTTAGAACTTCACATTTTAGAATTTCAGAATGGAGGGGGGAGAAGGATATATATTAGGGCCGTAGAAATTGCCTAGATACTAAAATATTGCCGAGTTTCACTTTTAAAGGTCGCGCAGCTATAAGCGCATGCCAATTTATAGACAAATCTCTGTGTAAAAAGTTGTATACTGACGAAATTGTACAGATAGATAAAACTGTTCTTTTTTTTTTTAATTTTTTTTTATTTATTTTTTAAATCGGGGTTTTATATAGTTGAATTTGTGGACACGACAAAAAAGGTGTAAGAACTTATAGTTTATTTTGAGATAAATTCTTTACACGAGATATATATACGGGTTCATCTCTCTTCAAGGCTGATGATCTTATTCGAAAGGATTCCTAGGCACGTCATATGTTAAAAGTTACAAGCGCTGAACGGCGGTCAATCAGTTTAAATTTTCTGCATTAGGGACTCAGTCTTTTTGTAACAATAACGTGATTTACAAATTTTTGAATTACTACTGTTTCTAATTAGATACTCTTTTTTATTATTAGCTATAATGGAATTAATTTATCTAGTTTCGATCACCAGTTAGTATTCAGCAATCAATGGCGAATAGCCATATGTAAAGAGTTAATCTTAAATGGCGGATTTAAAATAGGTATTCATAACGAAGCAATTAAAGATTCCGTTTATGTTCATATAAACAATGCAAAAGGCGTGAACTTTGAAGAAAAAAAATCATTTTAATAATTTTGTCCTTCCAATAATTGATTTTATAATTAGTAAGAAAATGTACACAAAACAAAATATTTGAAGAGGAAAAAATGGAAAATAATATATTTAAAATTGTAACAGAGGCCTCAGATTGTTAGACTAAGTTATTCCATAATTATTGGTCAAACTATTTCCTACAACAAAATATATTATTAAAAATAGCTACAAAACCAAAAAATACATTTCGAAGGGAAATAGAAGCAATATTAAAACCGAGAAAATCAATTAAAAAAACAATGCAATTCTAAATAAATATTTAAAAACAAAAATCAATGTAACTATAGCGTGAAGATGTTAAAAACACAAAAAATAAACTAAGAATAAGAAAACGTTTTTGCATCAAAATAGCACCACGCATAGAAAATCTACCAAAATGGTGTACAGAATTCAGCGATCAATGTTCATGAACCTTTAAATGAACTTTAATTTAAAAAAAAAAAAGAAAATATTATTCATTTACTAGTCGAAAACTATGTAAGCAACCACTAATGTAAAACAAAACTCAGTTCAACATATTTAAAACTTAATTAATAAAAATAGAATTTAACTTCCTCCTTTATAAGCAGCTTTAATTGCGCCATTTAAATCCTTGACTTACAATTGCCGCCAAAAAAATCAAAACTTAAATCATAAGTATAATAACACCCTCTAGGAATTAGAATTGAAGTTAAGAAATATACATCTAAGAACTCGAAAAGTCAGAAAAATATTTTTAAACTAAGATAAAATATGTTAAAAATTTAAAAGAAATAAATAATAAAATAAAAAGAAATTAAATTTAAAAAAGGATAATTTTTTCATTTTATAATTTAAAAAAATAATTAATTCTATACTTTTTTTAAATTTTGAATTTGTTTTAATGTATAAAAAATTATCTGGGTTAGCATCATTAACAGAAATATGAATGAATATATTTAAATTAATTTGAAAATTTAATAGCATATTAAATAATTTAATATTCTTTTGGATAAAATTATAACTATAATATGCATTTATTGATATTTGAGCTTTAATTGTAATCAAAGAAAGGATCTCTATTATATGGAAAAAAATAACTGTATCTCTTGTCAAAAATATTCCTTCTAATCTTAATATCTACAACTTAAATTTTTAAATCATTTGTTTCACGAGAATTTTTATTGGTTTTTATCATATTTAAATAGTAAGGTAAAAGGTCTAGCTTAAATTCTGAATTAATTTATTGTAGTGATATTAGTTTCCTGCTATTGGCGCAATAACTATAATTGCCTCTTGCGCCACAAACCTATATATATTCCCTCAACGCAATCCATTAAAGAGCGAAAACGGAAACAAGAATAGGAAATTTAAGAAATTCAATTTTTTCAAAACGGAAAGAAGAATCGGAAATCAGAAGCGAAAACAGAAGGAAAAATTAGAGGATAAATAGAAAATTTTGAGTTGGAAAAATTAAAGTTAGAGGTTCAAATAAGATCAGCTCGTGAACCTCAAAAGGAAAGTGCAAGAACACCCAGTAAGTAATTAAGCGAGCTTATTCCCGAGTATGATATGAAGAAATATATTAGTCTATATTTAGTGATATTTGAGCGCCAAGCTAGTAGAGTATCTCTCTAAATCACAGTAGAGTATCTCTCTAGGTCACATATCTATTGGGTCCGCAAGAAATCACACAGATAATTCCCGAAGTCTGAGGAAAAATCTAATCATTATGATCATGTGAAAAATTATTGTTAAAAAGATTTAAGTTATCTCCTGAAAAATTCCGGCAACTGTTTATTGCGCACCAGAAAATTGATGAGCGTATTTGACAAGATTGTTATTATGAACTGCAGACTTATTTTGACGAATGGAAGTCAGGACTAAGAATTGAAACCAATTAATTCACCTAATGAATTGGCTGAAAACTGGAAGAATTCGAAGATGTGAGAAAGACATTTTGAACTAAACCAGTTAATACATTTTCGAAAGGAATATAGGAAGTTAATGGAACAAATTTGGAAGGTTAGAAAAAAATCATCGAAGATTTGAAAATTCCAAATAAGAGTCAAAAACAAGCCTGAAAGAAAATATTTTGAACCTAGTCACAGTTTCGAAAGAAGAAGACAGTGAAGATGCTTTTAGTGTAACACTCTTAATCATTTACGTTCAAACTGTCCAAAACTGAAGAAAATTTCAGATCCCATAAATTCTGTTTTTGAATGTGATGCTAAAACAAATTTTTGCAGCCATATATTTCACATGAAAAAAATAAATGGTATCAGTACCGAAATCCTTCATGACATTGGAGCTACTATAGATATTGTTTGCCACAGATTTGTGTTACCCAAGGATATGAATGGTAAATACGTAAGGGTGCTACAATCTTTAGACGCTTGTTTAAATTGTTTACCACTAGCTGAAGTTCTTATTAAATGTGAGGGGTGCAGAACATTCACAAAAGCAGCTGTTATTACAAATGGACTGTATCATGGTCATTATCTTCCAGGGAATAGGACTGTTGCTCTCGTAGAAAATAAAGGAAATATTTATTTTCACCAAGTAAATGCGGTTCAAACAAGCAGAGAGAAATTGATGGAAAAAGAAAAGACATCTGTACACAATTGGTTGAAGAACCCCGAAACATTGTTATTGACAGTGAAGACACGAATCCAGAAGATGATTAACTCCTTCCTATTGATGATAAATCCCTGACTGAATTTACCAAACTTGATGTGGATCAGTTTGGGCAAGCTCAAAAGTCTGATGAATAAATGAAAAGTAATACCATTGATAAAAGATGTTGAAAAGGAGGGAAATTCGAAAAAGTACGAATTTTTTAAAGGAAAATAGCTGGTAAAACGGAAAGTATATAAAAGTGCGTTTGAAAGGAAACTAATTCTCATACTCACTAAATTACGCATGAATATTTTAAAAATGTGTCACGAAACTACATCTTTTCATTTCGGAGCAACCAAAACGAAGGATCGCTTAGTGAAATATTTTTTCTGGAAAAATTATTACGAGGATTGCGAAGACTATGTCAGAACTAGTGGTCCTTATCAAAGGGTTGGAAAAGCCTGCAACCAAAAGAAGGCTCCTGTGACTTTGGTTCCTGTTATTACGGAAGTGTTTTCCAAACACAGTATTGATACAGTTGGACCATTACCAGTGACAATATCTAGAAATAGATACCTGCTTACGGCAACGTGTATGTCATCAAAATTACCCAAAATTTTTCAACGATAGTAATGTAAGTATTTGAACCTTTAGCCACGGTCCTACATTTATTAGGAACTTTGTGAATTTTTCTCTATCCCTATTATTATCATTAATAAAGGTTATATAATCAATTAAGTGCTTATACATCAAATCAACATAAAATTTCTTACAAATAATAACATAATTCTCTGGTACCTTATCAATATAACTAATAATAAATTCATCATGGAACTTTTTAAATCACGAATCTTGGTACTATCATTTATCTTAAAATTCAAGTAATTCAATTATCCATTAATATAAAATTTATAACCTTTAAAAACCTCAATAAGTAAAAATGATAATTTATTGCTTATTTTGTTACAAAATTATCAATGTCTCCATTATTTTTTTTCTTAAATGTATTGATTGTTGTGAAAAGTAATAAGACCAGAATCTTTCTATATATATATATATATATATATATATATATATATATATATATGAGAAAATAGGTTATATCAGGAATATTATACAATTTTTTTCATATTTTTTAACTACCGTGTTACTTTTAAAACTCCTATTATATTTATAAGTGTGACTAATGCTTTCAATACATACATTTAAAAGGCTAGCAAAATCTTACAAAATATTGTAGTTGGTTTTGACTAGACAGCTTTAAATAAAAATAGTTTATTAATTATGCATAATATAAAGATATTTTTAATCTATTTATAGTTACAACTTTGATGATTTGCTTAATTCTATATATTAAAGGATTTAATTATTATCTTCGTTATAATTTAAAAAACTGAAAATTAATCGTTCTATATATTTCGTTAATTTTAAATTTTTTAAAATCTTGTTTCCAAAAAAATTACATTTTACAATGATAAAAAAAATATAAACAAATTAATGAACCAACTAGCATTAGTGTTTCTGATATTTATTAACAATTTCATGAACAAAAATTTATAAAGAACAATAAATTCACTTTCCTTATCAATACATGTGACCTTATAATTTTTAAACATAGAAACTTAAACATTTAAACATAGAAACTTAAACATTTAAACATTACTTAATTTTTAAACATATATCGCGTAGAATGAAATTCAAATAAAGACTATGGAATTAAATCTCAACTCCAGAACGATCTTTATTATCTAAAAATGGAAATTGGTTTTAAGAACTTTAACTGAAACAATTAAAAAAAATTCGAATAACAGATTAATATAACTTGACTATAATAGAGGACAATAGGAGGCGAAGTAGAACGATAGGAAGATGTATATCTTTCTCCAATTTACAGCTTTGCAACAGGTATATATACGCGAAGAAGATGATGTACTTCGCTTCAGTTCAATCTTCCCTGCACAAGCTCTCTAGACTAAATATGGCTTGCAGATGGACTTCTTCTGAAGACATTCTTAACAAATTCCTCAAACGTCTATTCAACAAATTCTTCATCGTATCTATCTCTCTAAAGAACAAGTTAACTTAATGCTATCGTCTTCATATCCTGAACAATTCTTAAATATAATTCTTCCGCAATTCCGATTAAATTCTCTCGTTTTTCTTGCTAAATAAGCCATTTTCTTAACCCTTTAAGGGGCGGTATATAAAAAAAAACTTTAAAGTTTTGTATAAATTCATCTGATATGCATTAGTAATGTTAAAAGGCACAATATCAAGCGATAAAATTAATTCTTACCCATTTCCTGATTTTTAAGACCCGGTATAAATAATATACCACCACCTTTCTAGGACATCTTATTTGTACACTCGCTGTTTCGTATTCCTTCGAAGAAATAATAAGTATTTTCATAAAAATTATATTATTTTAGTTAATTTGGCAAATATTAGGATCACAAAACACTTTTGAAAAAATTAGAACTTTATAATGTTGTATTTTTATTTCTAAGAGTGATAATTTATCAATTAATTCAAGTATAGCTTTTTTATACGTATGTAATTTTTCAAAGTTTAATGCTAAAACTATATTATAAACTTAAAAAGAGAATTTTAGTTGAAATACATAGACAAATTTATTAAAAATAAGGCGTATTTTTTACTGTACAGTCTGAAGTGAAATTTTCTTCCCCACTTGTTTCTGACGATAACTCCGATCCATCAGAAGAGAGCTCTTCAAACAAAGCAAGTTCTTTCTCATTTGGAAAGTCCCCATGAAGGCATTCTTTTAAAGATATATTTTAGAACATATATATTTAAAAAAATAATTAAGACTAGATTATAAAGCTAATTAAAATAAAATTTGAATTTTTCTGAAATAATTATGCACACTATTTTACAAATCTGAAACAGTCACGAGAATTAAACGAAAACATGAATTAAATGAACTCTAGATAAACCTAAAATTCTGTTCCTTGTATGGTCTCTGTAAAAGTTGAAAAACTAGTCGACCACAATCATTGAATTTGTTCAGAACATACCCTCCCACATATAATGAATAGACGTGTCAAACAAACTGAAAAAGGGCAACCCTCCTTACTCTGAGTTATTTACAGGATGTTGGCATCCAAACGCTGAGGGCTCTATTCTTCTTACATAGCAGGTATCTCCTTGCTGTATTGTACCTTTTGTAATATCAATTGACAATGATTGATACATCAGTTTACTTAAGCCTTTTGATAAAGTCTACCGCTAAAGGCAATGAGTTCCTACTCTCGCCCCTGTTTTGTCGATAGCTTACCATCTATTTTTATCTCACAGTAACACTTTATATCCATGAACGTTAACAAGTCTCATGTCTATCAAAGACGACAAGTCTCTGATCAGCTGTCTCCAGCCAGTATTGTCTTAGTTGCCTCGAAAGGCAGTTTTTCGATTTTTTTTTTTTGCAATAGTTTTGTTTTTCAGATATCCATTTTTATCCCTGTGCTTTTTTGGTTGGCATGCACCGAGTTGATAAATTTCTATTCCTGTTTTAAATTTCCTTTCTTAGGAGAATAATTCTGATTTTTGCCACACTGGAACTCGAAAACATATTTATGACTTCTATTTTTCACTGAAACAAAGCAAACCGTCACATATCAGTCTGAATCGAAATTTTCAGTTCTGCCATCTGTTGCTCACTAACCTCCTGTGTGCTCTAGAGGGGCGGTGGTATAATTATTATGATACCACTTAATTTAGAGTATGAAACCAATACTTTATATATTTTATTTTGAGTAATTTGTAGTATTTACATAAGGTTTCAAACATGAAGATTGGGTAGCTCATGAATTTAAAATTTTCAAATCATTTCAGAAAGATTTCTGTGAAACATAAGATAACCACTTGTTAGGAGCTTTCATTAGAATCGAAGCAATAATTTTAATAATTATTCTGCATAGTTCTGCCATCTAATTTAAGTACATGAAACTGTAAGCTACCATTTGATGATAAATGTGTGGGAGAAAAACGTACTTTACTAAGATTTTTAACGCGCTAAATATGTGGTATGAAAAATATAATTGACTTGTATTGAAAAGTTAACGGACTGAAATGAAAGAAACATTTTAGCCTATCTACAAATTTAAAATTTCAACCTGAATATTTTCCGAAATGAAACTTACTTCTCTTCTTCAAAAAAGTTTATAAAAATACTCACATAATAATCAAAACATAAATGCAAGTAATCAATCATAAATTCTTATATTTCAAAAATAGAACTAAATAACTTTCTTTTTTAATTAAAATTTAAAACGAAAATTGGAAACAATTCTTATAACTTTAAGTCTAATCTCTTTGAATGTTGTAATTAAATTAAGAAGGCATACACATTCCATAAAAATATCAAAGTGAAATTTACGTTTGAAAGCCAAAACGAAAGTGATTTCTTTAACCAACTGAACTTGAATTCCTCACTAACACACTCTAAATTAGAAATGTAGTAAATATTACTATAATTTTCACAGAAAAATATAAAGTAACTTTCCAATACTATCTAACATCGCAAAATGAAATTATCCCAAATATTTCGTTAACATAATTATAATATATTTATGAACACTATAATCTTTTCTTGAAAATACAGTAATAACACAAAATTACATATATTGTTTGTTGATAAATTGTTGTGTTAATGCAATCAAAACAAAATTTTCTTTGTAAGTACTAAACTCACAGTAAATTAATTTTTCATGCAAAAAACAGTTATCTTTTTTTCCCTTTTTTGATGATTCCAAAGACTGGACGTCTACTACTCCAATAATAATCTTAAAGTAAGATGCAATTCCAAAACTGAACAGAGAATTGATCACACTACTTCAAAACTTTTCTTCAGAAATAAAGATTTCAGTTTCTTCAAAATTATAAAATTCAAGTACAAGGATCATTTTTTTCAAAACTTAATCTCTGATTGCAGGGGGTACTTTAATCAAAGAAGAAATCAACGTGCAGGGGCACTTTCCTTTAATTCCAAGTGCAGGGTGCACTTTCCTCCAAACACTAATTCCAGATGCAGGGAGTACTTAATAATAACTGGGATAGTTGCAACACCAGCATTCTTCGCCGTGGAAGAAACGGCTCACTTTTGCCACATACCAAAATTTACTTCATTTTCTCATTCGGGATCATATCCCAGCAATTCCCATTAATAAAATTAAGCTGTGACGTAGTGGCAAATATTTCGAGGCATCCATTTCAATTTTAAAGCTCTTTTATGAACAAAGTTTATACGGCACGCACACAATTACAACAGAAATCCTCTTACAGACAAGCGCTCTGGCCAACGCCGAAGTATCGTTTGTCAGACTATCAAATCCGATTTTGCAGGAAGTAGTGACGTCAATCGAGTTCATTACAAAAATAAAGTAACAAAAAAAAAAAATGAAAAATACGAACTATACGAACTATGACGTCACATCATTCAAAACGACAAGAAATTTGATTAAGATGCTCTTTTACAATTTCTTAATACCGAAATTCGAAACCGAGAAAGATCATTTCAAATGAACAATCACATCAGTTGAGTCACCGCTGAAAAAAGAAAATTAATTTATTATGTCTAAGCAAAGATCATGAAGCCAGGAAATGGAAAATGTTTGCTTTGCAATAAAAATCACGAATAAAAACCCAGTAATACGTTTAACGCTAAGGAGAAGAGAAAAAAAAACAATATTTAAAAAAAAAAGATGCTGTTATCTGTGTCTGAAACCTTATCACCGGGTGACTGAATGTTTTAAAAAGGATTTATGTCCTTTTTGTGGAAGATTCCACCATGTGTCAATATGTTTTCAAAATCGGAATAACGATTCTATTTCAAAGAGCGAAACTGATAGCTGCGTCGTATGGACAGTATTTAAAGCATAAACAAACAATGTACTGTTGCAAACATGTGTTGAATTAATCGATGACAAAAATGAACTATAAATTATTCGATTATTCTGAGGTAGAGGTGCTCACATATATAAATAAATAACGTTTGAAAAACTATTTCTGATAAATTTAAGTTCTCATATTGTTAGGGAGGAAAACTTTTCTATTTGCACATTTGGTGCCAAGGAAACTGAAATAAATACACATAACGTAGTCAATATTAGATTAAAAATAGAGATAATCCAAATTTATGTATCGAGATAGAAGCAATTGAGACAGAACATATTTCGACTACACATTTGCCAACTCCTGATAAAAATATTCATAAAAAATTCAGATATTTAAGAAATGAAGGATTGAAATGAATCAATAAATCATTGTTTTCACACCGGCCTTAATTTTATATAAAACATATTTCTTCTTTTGCACAAATTTTGGACAAACTGTATTGCATCTGTTGCCGATACAAAAAATAGTCTTTTTGATGACTGAAATAGATGAATGCGAAAGGGACTTCACAAAATTTTTCTAGGATAAAGATCCAGGAACTGATGTAGAAAACAAAAAGTTTGATATTTTTCGCATATGTAGAATTTTATTTACTGCTTCTAAGCCAGTCATTGTACTTGGATGATTTACTATGCAGACAGGTCAACGTCCCGCAAGATTTTGCAGCATGTGAAGAAAGTGTACTGATTTTTAAAGACGCCGGTATGACCTTCGAAAATGGAGAACCAACTCTCTCTGGAACTAAGTCGAAAATTAAAGTAATTAAGGTTTGAAGTAGAGAAATTTGAAGAGTCACTGAACACGAAGATAAACTCTAAAGTCTTGGGAGTTGGGTGGAATGAAAATGCTGATACATTTTATTTTTATTCTGAAAATTTAGAAACATTTCTTTGTAAAATAAACTTTATTAAAAGATACTTGTTACAACAGCTGGTAGATTATTTGAGTCGGCGGGTTTCAAATGTTTAATTCAAGAAATCTTGTGTTTGGGTTGGGATGACGAATTTCCCAAACAATTAGAAATTTTTTGGATTAATGATGCGTTCTGATACTGATAGGAAATATGTATTCCTAGATATTACTTTCAAAATCCTTTGTCTAAAATTGCAATTACCATTCAAATGCATTGCTTTTCAGAACTTCTAAGAAAGCATATGATTCTGTTGTGTGTTTATGCATAGAATTGGATGATGGAAATATTATTTGTAGTTTTGTAGCATCGAAGAGCAGAGTAGCTCCATTGGAAACTCTCTCGATTCCTAAACTGGAACTCACAGGCCACTTGACTTTTGTCTGCAAGAATGAGCCATAAAATTGAAACTGCTCCTAAGCCCCCTATTAGTTGATTTTATTGGACTGAGTCGTCCATAGCACGTTTCTAGATGAAGGGAAACTCGAACAGACACAAGGTGTTTGTGAAGAATATAATACAAGAAATACAAATATTATACAAACCCAAAGAATAACATCACTGAATAAGGGTATAAGGAAAGATAATCCCACTGATTAAATATATCAGGGTTTATCCTCGAATGAATTAAAAAGCAATGATATGTAGGGGTATGGATCCAAGAGGTTGACATTGAAGGAAACATAATGTCCCATATCTTTAGTACCAACAGTTGAAACAGAAATAAACATCGATAAATTGGAGTTGAAGAAATCTACTGTAAAGGCAACAGTTGAAATCATCTTGACTGGAAATGATTTGATCACAAGATATTCTTCATTTAGTAGAGTAATTAGAATTAGGGCCTTTAGTTTAAGGTTCATTTCTAACTGTAAAATGTAATGCTTCTGAATTTGAACAGGCTACCGGAGTTTTAGTAAGACATATACAATAAACTGAGTTTTCAATTGAAATAAAGTGCCTTAAAAATGGGCAACCAATGCCTAAAAAATAGCAAAATATTTTTAAACGTACTTTTGGACAAAGATAAAATATTGAGAGACGGAAGGAGATTGGAACATTCTACCCTCTCTAAATCTCAAAAACATCAAATACTTTTGCCAAAGATTCATCATTTCAATGAACTAATTATTAATTATTATCACAAAATTCCGTACATTCTGGAATATAGATTGAATTATATTGAAGAAGACAGCTGTATTGAATTCCATCTTGTCAAGACTGAGTAAGAAGACTATTGATTAACTGTATTACTTGTTTTCGAGCGGTAACCCGAACAATAAATCAAATGTTGGTAGAAACAGAATTGTGCTTTTCAGACTCTTTGAAAGGGTTGGATTAGACTATGTGGGTCTCATAATCACAAAATCAAGTTTGAAGAGATCAAGACTGACTATAAAATCATGCATTGACATATTCACCTGTTTTTGCACAAAAGTCACGCATTTTGAAGTTGTTACTGATTTAATAACAGAAGCCTTCTTAGCATGTCTGCAATGATTTATCGCAAGGAAATCTAAACTGTGATCTGGGCCATGGTAGCCTAGTGGTCATGGTAGAATAAAACCATCTAAACCGTCATCTGGAGTGACAATGTGAGAAATATCAAGGAGTCAAGAAATATCCTCATTGACTGGAATGAATTTAATAAGTCCAACTAAGTTCAACTATTAAGTGTAGAAGAGGGAATCCAAAGGAAATTTATTTCACTATCCTCTCCCCATGTCGATGGATTGTGGGATGGAAACATAAAGTCGATGAAACGCATTTTGTTAAAAGTAACGAAATCAGTTGTCATGAATTTTGAAGAGTTAACTACACTTGTTATCCTTTAACATCGGAACAGTTTTTGACTAGAAATGCTATTTTATCTTTTCCTGAACCATATACTGCTTCGGAATTTTTATCCTTTCGTGAAACTAATTCAGAGCCTTCAAGACAAATTCTGGAACCTGTGGTACACCAAATATTTGCATCACCTTCAAGCCCATTCCAAATGGAATATATACTATGAGCCCAAACTTGAGGCTTGTTTATCAGCTTGTTTTATTGAAGGATTACAACACCAAACCCATGGACTGACTTATGGGTGGCATTCTAAAGATTTTCCCTGAAGTTGATGGCCTTGATAGAGAAGTTGAAATGAAGACTTCTTCAGGCGTCCTACAAGTCATCAAAAAACTCATGTGCCATTTATACAACCCTGCAGTCACTGGACTTAACTAAAAAAATAAAAACTTTGAAAATTTTTCTTATTGCTTGAATTTTGATTTCACTTATATTTTTGCTAATTTTATAATTCAATGCTGTAGATAACATGTGATTTAATATTTTATTTGTAGAATTTAGACAATATTACCTGTTATATTTAAAATTCGATTATCAGAAATGTAAACTTCATCGAAGTGGGGAGAATGATTAAATCCCCTCTTTGTTAGAGAGTTCTACTAATGCGAATTTTATCAAAAATTTAAAGACCTGAGAGTGTCGACATGTGCACATTTTTCAATTAAATTTGTTTGTTGATTAAATTAGTTTGCTAATTAGTTATAGCGATTTGTCTCTGATGGAGAACTACCAAACATAGTACTGAGCCACTATTTCAATTATTGACCAAAACAATATTATTGATAGTTTTGATAAAACGTTATTTTTAAAAATAGTTATGAAATCATTAGCTATATGAAAGATAAAAAAAATTATCTATTGATAGTTATGACTTTGAATATTTGTTTTATAGTTGATGATTTAATTAAAGTTAATTTGAATTATTATTAAGAATTGAAAATTGATTGATCAATATTTTATGAAAAACGTAAATTTCTTATTAATCTTGTTCTACAAAAACTGTCATAATGGTAAAAACTAGAAAAAAAATCAATGGCATACCTCAAGAGGGTCCAGATAATAATAGTTTAACTAATACTTATTTATATTTCTTTGAATACAAATTTAGATATAACAATAATTTCGCATTATTTTGATATAATGATAATCATATCATTTTTCGCAAATTCATTTTAATACAGATATTATACCTTATATAACCTTTTATCCTTCATATTAAATCTGATTAAAACTAATGTATATATATATATATATATATATATATATATATATATATATATATATATATATATATATATATATATATATATATTGATAGATTTTTAATTGGTTTATGAATATTTTAAATGTTTAGTTATGTCTAATTTTCTTGTTTGCTGTTGAAATGAAGATGATTACTATACTTACCTTCCTTTTTCTATGATTGATTTTCTGAATTTTCTGATTTTTAATTTGTTATCAAATTTTTTCTTATGTAATTCCTTGAAATGCGATGGTGATCAGTTATTACCGGTATATGAGTAAATACACATTATACCTTTCCTAAGTACGGAACAGTATTAATGACATTGTTTCCATTAATCTAAATGTTTGCCTTTATTTCATTTCGCCTTTTCGAAAACTTTTTTGGTATATATATATATATAATACATGGATCAATAAGTTCCGAGACTAACCCAGAGATGGCGCTCGTAGTAAACCAGTAACCAGGTCTTTCTAGAGTACTAACCTTTGCTTGAAACGTGTCAAAATTTTAAGTCGATCGGACCAGAAACAGCTGAGTTATCGAGGTAGGAGTAAAGTCATTTTGTAGTTTGTTTAAAAAATGGAAAAAACCGAGTTTCGTGTTCTGATAAAACATTGTTTTTTAATGGGTAAAAACACCGTGCAAGCGAAACAATGGATTGAAAAATGTTACCCGGACTCTTGTCCATCAAAAGCAACGATTTGTCGGTGGTTTGCCGAGTTTAAACGTGGTCGTACCGACACAAATGACGCGGAACGCTCGGGTAGACCTGTGGAAGCCGTTACACCGGAAAATGTGAGTGAAGTGACAAAAATTATAATGAAAGATCGTAAAGTGAAGCTCCGTGAGATTGCTGAGATGACACAGATATCATATGGAAGTGTATTTACTATCCTTCATGAAAAATTGAGCATGAAAAAGGTTTTTTCCAAGTGGGTGCCGCGATTGCTTTCGATGGAACAAAAACAGCAACGAGTCGATGATTCAGAAAGCTGTTTATCGCTATTTACTCGCAACAAAAAAAGATTTCTTGCGTCGTTACGTGACCATGGACGAAACATGGATACATCACTACACTCCAGAGTCGAAGCGGCAGTCATCTGAGTGGCGCACAGCTGGCGAAAGCCGTCCGAAAACGCAGCAGTCAGCTGGCAAAGTCATGGCGTCAGTTTTTTGGGATACGCATGGCGTGATTTTCATTGACTACCTCGAAAAAGGTAAATCGATCAACAGTGATTATTATATTGACTTGCTGGTGCGTTTGAAGGAGGAAATCGCAAAAAAACGACCGCACATGCAGAGAAAAAAAAATCCTTTTTCACCAAGACAATGCACCCTGCCACAAGTCGATGAAAACAATGGCAAAATTGAACGAATTGAGCTTTGATCTGCTTCCCCACCCCCCATACTCGCCAGATTTAGCCCCCAGTGACTACTGGCTCTTTGCTGATCTTAAAAAAATGCTCCAGGGAAAAAGATTTGGCTCAAATGAGGAGGTCATCGCTGAAACTGAAGCTTATTTTGAAGCGAAAGATAATTTTTTTTATAAACATCTTATTGAAAAATTGGAAAAGCGTTGGAACGATTGTATCACCCTAAAAGTGATTATGTTGATGAATAAAAAAAATTTTGCAAAAAAAATGTTGTTTTCAATGTTAGTCTCGGGACTTATTGATCCATGTGTTATATATATATATATAACGTTATCCGAATTAGAATCTCATTACGCATTAAGTATTTATGGAAGATTATTTTTGTACAAAGCACTCCTAATGAAAAAAAAATCAACAAATAAAAAGGTCATAATTGTACAGAAATTAATTATTTATGATTCCTAAAATTTTTGAATCTGTGAATGGATTAATGTGTCCACTATAGAAAAATATATTAGAACCGTAAACAAAAACATGAATTGAATTCTCAACATGAAGTATACCACTCTACTTGTTACTTAGAAAACGAGTCTTAAAATAATTTCAAACAATCCGTCTGTGGGCCATGAGTTTCCCTTTTATATTGGTTGAAATACAGAGTCGGTATTCTCTATAAAAGGGCCTGAGTGCAAGAAACTATTTGGAGCCCTAAATTTCTTGAAAATTAAAAAAAAATTACAAAAATGATATATATTGCTATGCATGTTTATTTTTGTGTGATTTTATTATTATTACTTGTTGTTGTTTTGTTAATGCATTGATTACTTCAGAAAAATTATAATTTCTTAGAATTTCTTTTTCGATGCTTAATACGGTAGTGCATTTAAGTGTTCTGCACACATGCTAGACTAAAAAGTTCAGCTTAGGTGGGTAACTCTGGAGTTCCCCGAATCAAGTAACAAAAACTAACCATTCGTATAAAAAAGAATTAGTTTGAAGTCTACTATAATAATATCTACGATAAAATGAGCTACCTCATACTGAAAAGAATAGGAATATTGTCAAGTTTTCATGTGCAAAAGTACATTGTATTAGTTCGTTATCGCGTTGGAGCCCCCTCAATCGTGGGTCCCGGGCATAATCCCACCCCCCCCCCCCCCCCCCCCCCCCAGATGGCGGGCCCTGTTGAAACGGTTTGAATGTACATGGGAAAAAAAATAAGAAACGTAAAGCAAATTTTGTGCACTCCCCCTTCCCCTATGAACAGATAAGAAAATATTTTCCTAATTCTTCTTCTGCCTAGAAATGAAATATCCTACTTTTTTGTTTTTTGTTTTTAGTGCAAAATTGAATGTTAAGCCATTTGGAAAAAGTTTTGTAAGCTTTCTTCTATTTAAAACAAAAATAATAAAAATTTAAGTGGAAGAAACTTTTCCCTTGGGATGACACCTTGACCCACTGGTCTAGTGTTGACCAATAAAGATAGCCTCCGAACGATGAAAACCTTAACCAACTCTCAATTGCGCATTTTCCTCGCGGATGGTGAGCGAAGAGAGTAAGTTCCGTTGCAGGTCGCGCCGGTGCGGAGCAGCCCCCCCTACACGTGAATGGAACTGCGCACATGCGCAATAGGAATCGATGTCCGGCGAGTAGAACCAACATCGACAGAACACACCGGGGAAGGGTGCACGGAGAACGTTTATCGCGCGCACCCTTTGTTAGTTGTTCTATTCCTGCCTCCGCAGTGTTCGGGGCGCACCCCCAATGGACGCCGACCCAGGTGAGTTCTTTTCTTTTTTTTTTTTTCTAACATGCACTGCAGTAGATCCTCCTCCCCTTCTCTTCCGTAGCCATGGCAGCGTGACGCTCTAAACAACACCTCTGCGACCTTGTCCGCCAAACGATTCGAGAAATCGAATAAAACGATCCATGTTCTTTTTAACTTTGTTATTTAAATCCACTTCCGAACTTTTTGTTTCTTTTAGCAGACGATAGTAAGAGTGGAGTACTATTTTTCTGTTTTTTTTTTTGTCTTACCTTTATGTAATTGAATAATAAATTGAAAGGGAAGAGTTTTTTAGTCTAATTGTGAATTGATTATTTTTCAATATTGTTTTTCTTTTCTAATTTTTCTTTTTTATTTTGAGCAATTTCCTTCTTCAGTTGAGTTGCGATAAATAGAATGATTAGAGTGGAATCGTTCGGTATTGATATGAAAAGAAGGTTCTGCGCTGTCAATCTCGTCGAGTTTGACAGATCGGTTAAAAAAAAAGGTCAACAAAACAAAAGTTGCAAAATAGACTGGCACTGATGAAATGGGATATTTTTTATGTACATTCTTCGGATATATGGGTATTAAACTATTGAAGTTTCTTTTCCGTGAAACAACTAGGTTTTCGTGGGTTTCTGCTGTTACACAATTTGGAGCATTTTTCAAAATTAATATTCTGGAATAAAAAGATCTCCATAATTTTCAGGTGCAGGAACAATTGCAAAAAAAAAAAAAAGTTTCTAAGGTTTGGTTTATAATGTTGATCCATTACAACGAATGATTATATATATATCAATATTTCTTTAAATTTTAGGTTAGATTTCCTATTTTCTGTTACAAATGTTATCGTTATTTTGTGATTTTGATATTGACTTAAAACTTGTTTATTTTAATAAACAATTAATTGAAATGTGAATAATTTTATTCATTCAAACGTTATTAGCTTTATAACGTTTTTGCAATTAAAATATTATTTTAGTATATTTTACGAAAAATGTATTTGATTTGAATTTTTTTTAAATGAAATATAATTAATCTTTTAAACTCTATGTATTGCTTTTTACTGGAAAAATTTAAGTAATTGTTCCATTCTATTATAGCTTTTATTTTAACTTGTTATTCTATTTTCTGACTCTTGTTTTAAACAACTATTTCATTCCATCCCCTTATAAATCATTAGTTCATTTCGCTATATCTTCTTAATGATTATTTATAGTTAATTTAAATACAGATTATTATTCCAATCACTGTTTCTTTTAAAAAAGTTATACTTTCTGTATTTTGTCATTGTATTTTACTTGAATTTATTTTTGACGTTATTTTATCTACTACTACTGCTATTATTTGCGATTTTTTAAAATTTTTACACAAAAAAGTTAGTTTTATTACAAAGCTAGTGAAGAATGATTTAATGTATTGTTCGTGTGAAACTAATTTTGAAATTTGTTGATCGTAGTTGTGTTTCGAAAAAAAAAAATGTAAATGCTGCCATTTTGAATGAAAATGTGTTATTGAAGAATGTAATTCATTTTTCACTATTTTTGTAGAATCGTCATCAAAATAACGGTAGATTTTTTTTTATTAGTTGAATTGAGCGCTTTACTTTGTATCGACGATACGCAAAATCAAACATTCCTTTCTATCGATTTGTTTACAATCTTAAGGGAAAACCCGAGAATCGATTATTTCTCTATTTTTCGAATCGTAATTAATACCACCATCATACTTAAGGTCATTCAAGCGTTTGAGATATCGGTTTCAGAAGAATAAAATACATGACGAGCTCATTTATTCATCATGGATATGTCCAAAGATCCGATGATCGTGTGGAAATGGTGTTGGCTACGATACCCAAAGGGGGCGAACAAATAAATGTTTGAGGCACATCTTTTTTTGTCTACACACGAGACGTGTGTTGAAAATAATTTGGCACGTTCTTTGTTTTACCGACATATATTTGTTTGAGACTGCTGTTGTAAATTGATTGAAATGGACTGTACGACTAAAAATAGTTTATTGAAATTCAGTTTGTCCTTATGTATTATTACTGTGGTATGTGTGACGTTATAAATATTAAAACGTACCCGTTGTGATGAACATGCATCAAATATTTCCAGTTGTTGATCTAAATGAATAGCAGTTCCAAGGATTTTGTGAAAAAATATGTCAATTTGACGAAATAACTAAAGCGCGTCACTAGAGCTAAAACTATAAAATTTTGATAGCAAATTGCAGGCCAGAATTCGAATAGAGAAATTACAATTTCCAAAATTTTTTTTCCTTAGTATGTTTCAGCAACGAAAACAGTTATTATAAAATAACAAACGACTTTATTCCAACAAATATAATTATTAATAATTGTATGAAAACTGTACAATTAATCTACTAACAAACGGTAGTGAAAAAAAGTTATTAAATGGAATTACCAATAGTGAGTAAATTTTATTTTTTAATTTTTTAGAATAATTTTGCATATAAGGTGGAGCAACATGATTGATATATTTTTAATGCAATTATTAAAGTATTTTTTTTAAGAAAAGATTTTGTAATGTAATTATTATGGATATTTTATTTTAGATAATAATCCCATTTATGAGTGCTTTAATTTGTATAGCAAATAGTAACCCATCATATTTTAGTTTGTATCTGTTACTGTTCTATTCTATTCTATCTTACCATAAATTATGGTCAGGTAAATTATTATTATATAAAAGAATGTGGTTGTGTGTGTGTGTGTGTGAATATTATGATAGGACAGATCATGATTATTAAACAAACCTTTTATTTTATTGTTGCTAAGTTAAATAAAGGTAAGATAGAATATTATTATTATAGAAGAATGTAGTAGAATATTATAATAGTGATGCAGAATATAATTACTTACGTATTTTTTCCCAATTAAATGAAACAGTAATATGGGGATAAGAAAGAATATTTTTCTAAATCGCATTACTTTATTAAAATAATGCATCATAAAGCAATGGTATTAAGTATGATGATGCAATAAAAATAGCTGCATAACGAATTTTTCGACTTGTTATTATAAATAAACAAAAGCGTGAATGAAAAACTAAGGATTTCAGTGAACTTTACAAGACAATATTATTCTAGGAATTAGAAAAG
This sequence comes from Nephila pilipes, assembly GCA_019974015.1. Lineage (NCBI taxonomy): Eukaryota > Metazoa > Arthropoda > Arachnida > Araneae > Nephilidae > Nephila > Nephila pilipes. The sequence continues at coordinate 406,672 of BMAW01005663.1, read as the reverse complement.
AGGTGTGTAAAAAGTTACATTCTGTGTATTTACATTTAAAGTGTTAATATCTCATATAGTATAATATCGGGTCACGAAACTCTATATGTGTTCAATTCACATAACTTCTTTTATTTTTTCGATTTTTATTTCGTTTTATTCGCCGAATGCATTAAAATTTATTACTTGAAAGGCGAGGAGTATAATTATTCCATAAAATAAAATTAAAAAAAAAATCCAAAACACGGAATGTTTCGTGACTGAACAGTCAAATACCGCCATTGGAGACTTTCTTTCTATGTTTCTAGAGTTGTAGTTATGGAATTTTGTTGCTAGTTGTTATTTATGTAGAGCAAAATGTGTTTGGAAGAATTTAAGTTTTGTATTTGAGATGAGATATTGTAAGAATTTTTGCGATTTTAGTTCATTTATAACAGAAACTTCAACAATTTTGGTCGTATGACGTTCAAAATGACTTCGAAAATTTAAGTAATGAAGATGAACGCGACACTTTAGATCAATAATGTGTATATATGCACATATATTTATGCAAATACATAAATTATGCGTTGATGATTCCTTTCAAATAAGCTTTTGATATTTCCTCCCTTACTTTGGGATTTGAATACAGTATGATTAATTAATTTTATATATATATATATATAAGGTTTAAAATATTTTAGATGATTTTTTATGATTACGTTAGTATATTTAGGTCTAAATAAATGTGTTTTCGTTGTTTCTTTCTTTCTTTTTTTCCTTTAGTTGAAATTTTAACTAAAATTGATAATTGAATTTATAATTGAATTTTATAATTTTATAATTGATTTTATAATTTTATAATTGATTTTATAATTTAATAATTGATTTCTCATTAATTTTTGGTTTTATACCATCTTGTTTTACTGTAATTCTTTGAAGTGTGATCGTTGGATCCATAATACCGCTATAAACACATTATTCAATTCCAAAGTATGCAACAGTATTAATTACATTACCCCAATTTTTTTTCATTACCCCATTCTCTTATGTTGCTATGATTTAAATTGATTTGATATTTAAATAACATGTAATGATCATTCAGGTTTTTGGCTGTATTAAATTAATATGTTGTTTGATGTAGTTAAATAAATTTTGGCTTATTTTCATTGGAATTTTTTTACATTTGATAATTTTTGTAATTTGACTTTTGGCTATCGTTTTAATTATATGATTTTTCTTCGGGTAGATTTTATTATATTTTTTTTCTAAATAATTTTCAAAATGTTTTAGAGTTTATAATCTGTACTTTATATGATCTTGATTACATATAAATAGTATTTATATATAAGTTTGTATAATTAATTCCTTTTCTATACATATATTTGTCAATTACTTTGTAACGGAAATGTTTTTACCTCTGTAATATCTGTTATCATGTCCATGAATAATGCAAATTGCACATCAGATAATTCCAAAGGTTTGCGTGAATGGCAGCAGCTGCCAAATCAGGTACCTTAAGGCTGTAGAGAAATTCCTGTGGGGATAAAAATATGTGCGGGACTAAGTGTCAAGTTTAAAAAGATTCCATCAAATGGTTGCACATTTATAAATATGTTCTGATATCAATGGAGTATCCGGACAACTTTTACGATTGACATCGGTTGCCGGGATGAATTGTCATGTCCTTGTAGTGATTTGTCCTGAGTCTTGCTTTTCGCGGTTTTATTAATCTGGAGAAGGTCTGTAACTAGATAGTTAGCCATAGCGTTTGGCATCTGTCATTGGGATGGTAGGAGAAAACTGGTTCATATTACAAGCTTCCTTAGCTAGCGAGTCTACGCATTGATTATGATTGATCTACGCATTGATTATTATAGTCTACGCATGTTGACACATGCAGATTTCTTCCTCTATTATATATAATGAAAATATTTTCCATGTACCTCTAAGTGATTACTTCTTACGCTTCGCGTGTGTAAAACTGTTATTTTAGCAAGTTTATGCGTAAAACTATAAGGTGTATAAGAAAGAAAGGAAAAAAAAAAAAAAAAAACTGATTCAGCCAAAAAATGAGGCAACGTTAGATTATAACTTTTTCAAAAATTATTAAATAGTACCTACCAACGTCATGCCTTTTTAAGTCAGTATTTTAGTTATTTATTTTCTCCTAAATGAAGTACATGTTTTGGGATAATAGATGCTTATTATTGACGCCACAGCTTCACTATCCAGTACCTGTTTCATATTAAATCAATAAAAGTTCAGTCACTAAATACATAGCCTAAAGAAACACTCTGTCGAATCTTTAGCTTAATCTTACTCTTCTCTTAAAAACATTTCGCTCGATTCGGATCTCTTCAATAACGAGACAGATGACGCAATTATCTTAAAAACTAAACACAAAATCTCTTATGATTTTGCTGTTAAGATCCCTGCAAAATAAAACCAGGTGATTTTTCTTTCGACCCAAAGATCGGGAGTTCGGGATGTTGCTCGAGGGGGAATTTGCGCCGACTTTCTTCAACAATGACAACTGAAGTAAAAATGCCTGAATACCGGAGGAGAAATCTCTTTTGGCCTGGTTGTTAAGAGCATCGCAAAATAAGACCGGTCAAGTTTTCTTAGGACACAAAGATTGTCGTTAGCGTTGAAGGTCAACCGACATACAAGAAATACCGCTCCCCTTCCATGGTAATGGGCAAAACATTTGCAGCAGAACGCGTATTATGAACGTATTAGGGAGCAAAACCCTTCACGGTTCCGCGGCTAAATATTCACACTATAAAATTCTATTTATTTTAATCCGAGTCAGCGTAAAAACACGTCTGACCTCGCTGTATTTTTTTTTTTTTATCCTTCTCTCTTCACCCATCATAACTATAAATTCTTTGCAGCTTATAAATACTATCTGATCCATTTATTTCACTGCACTGCACTATATTTTAATTTACATAAGTAACAAATTGAGGTTCTCAAATCAATGCCATAGTAAGGGCCCAAAAAGTAAGTTAAAATGGAAAACGTGTGAAAACACGTTCAGAAGTAGTTTTATATGCACTGTGATTTGTCTGCGAAGATATAATAAGGTAGCACCATGCAAGCTTCTCAGCTGTTATGTTTCTTTTTGTAATTGATTTTAAATGTTTGATCGTATCTTACAGTAACTGAAAGAAAATTTTTGAGCTGAATCTATTTTTGAAGCTTTTTCCTATTTTACTATTACATCTACTAAAAATACTTAGAATTTTCGTATTACGGGATTCTTTTCCATGTGAATTATGTATGACGATGTTTATACATTCGTGCGTTTTTTCTACGGACTTCAGAATTATTCTATTTCTGTCAGAAGAGATGGACTCGTTCTTCTTTTCTTTGAATTTGAATTGGAATTTGTGAAAGTAAGCGAGGAAACGGTATCTCATGATGGTAGTTGAAAATAGATTATTTTATTTAAGTAATTATTTTTTATTTTCCTTGTTGTTTCTGAGAATCTTCTCGGAAGGATATTATGAATTTAATACATAAAAATAAAAAAAAATATTTAAAGTATGTTTTACGTGACATAATTTTTTTTCTGTTTATGTGAAATATTACTCGGTAAAACGAAAAATATTTTTATAACCTATTTCTATGTAATAAGTACTTTTTCTTCTTCATTTGTTTGTGGCATTGAACATGTCATAAGTCTTTTCAATATATTTTAATCTTGGTTTTGCATCTTGTATTTTACCTACTGACTTGTGTCAATCCACAAAATATGTTCTTTGCCGAAATATAAGAATTATTATACGAAGCACAAAAGACCGTGATCCTACAAATTTTGAAAAATCTTTATTTTTTATAAAGATTCCGCGTTTCTGATTTGTATGTTGTTACCATTAATAAGTTGAAAAACATTCGAATGTATCTTGTAAGACATCAACCAAAATTTGATAAAGGTTTCACATCTATAATGTGTGAGGAAGAATAGCAAAAATGTTTCAAGTCACTATATTTCAGACCAGGGTTCGCAAAGGATTTTAGAAGGAGCCAGATCATAATATTTTCAGGCTCGGTGGGTCAGACTCGACGATGGGCTGTTCTGTTCTGTGAACAACGCAAAAAAACAGATGCACTTCTTTTTTTTTTTAAATGACAAACGATTTTTATTCCCGTAATATTTCTATACTCAGGCTAACATTGCTGTACTCATGCTGTGAAAAGAATATAAAATATTTCTTTTTATTAATAAACGTGTTACAAAATGGGTTAAGTTTGGCACTAATGCGATGAATGTAATTATTTTTCTGAGATAAAACAAGGTTATTCAAAATGAATCATACGAATTCGAAATGTGTATATTTTAATAAATAAGTGACATGGAATGATAAATAATATATGAATACAAAGGAAAAATATGGAAGTTTTTATGAGTGCTCGATACAACTTTCTATAGTTACACGCATAATGTCGAATCGATGTATCAATTCCTGCCAAACACGTTGTAAAGTGTCGGTGGTCATTGATTGTACAGCAGCAGAAATCCTTTGTTTAAATCCAAATAAATTTGTAAGCAATGGTGGCGCATACACTTCATCTTTTACAAATCCCCAAAGGAAGAAATCACACGAGGCCCTATCAGATGACTTGAGTGGCCATCTGTGTAACATCAAATTATGTAATCCAGTGCCACCGATCTGATTGCGAGGTAGCTCCGTGAAAAGCTTCTAAAACTGAAATAGCTTCACGAAGAATACACGAGGGCCTTCTATTTTTCGCAGTATAAAACTTCTGCATTTTCCCTTTATATTTACGAAATACTTCTCATTCTGTGATTTGTTTGAATCATCCGACCAATATTCCCTTTGCCGTAGTTTGCCTACTCCTGGTAAAGAGAAGGATGTAAATTAGCTAAGAGAAACACATGTAAATGAAAGGTGAAACACATTTATTTCTCCTCTTTAATTACCCGAAGACGAGCAAGACAGGTGTTTGCGTTAAAGTTTCATAATCGGTGGCTAAAAATAAAAACCCCACACCGTAAAAATTTTGGAATTGCTCATAGCCGTGTCGATTAATCCCTTTAACCGTAACTCAAGGTCGATTTTGAATGTCTTCTCTTTTCTACCTTGGTTGAGAAGTGAATTACGTTCTCTTTCTCCCGTAAAGAACCACGTGCGGGATCCAAGGCCACGTGCCGATCCGAACCTTGCCGAAGGGAAAACGATTACTGCCGAACAGATAACAAAGTCCCGTTAGAGACAGATCTGAGCGAAAGAATGCGTTCCTTATGACGTTACCTGGGGCGTCACGTATAAGCCAAATGAGCATCGTTGCATTATTCTCAATTTTTGTCGAGGAACTGGAGTTTTAAGAAATTCTAATGAAGGTATTTTGTGGTGGACCTTGAAAAGGACCACCACAAGGTTCTGGGTCCAATTTAGAAAACATAATAATCAATTTCGATTTGCACAGAGTAGAGTTTAATGTTGGGGCAAAAGTAAAGGATTAAGAAAACATATTCCCGTAGAAAATTTGTGAAATTAAATTTTAGTTTTTTTAGTTTTAAACAACGTTTTAGATTAAATTAGTTAGATTGTGTGTGGTTTTTTTTTTAAAAAAAAATTATTGTAAGTTGTAGGGTCTGGCTAATTTTTAGATAACAGCAAAGTGTCAAGAAATTCAAATATCAAATTCTACGAGTCATATTTCTTAAGAATTAAATGGCTTAAGATTTTATTTAAACAAACTGCGCTATACAAACTCTAAGCAAGAGAAACATGGTAAGTTAACCTTATTTGACCCGGATGGGACCCAACGTTTTTGATGCCGTAAGCAAACATGAAAAATATGCCCCCCCCCATGCTTTAAAAAAAACTAAATTTTTCAAAACGAAAGTTATAAAAGAGTCATGTTATTCAGAAAAATAACATATAATTGAATTAAGACACTAATACTAATGCAGATTTACGGATAACTGTTATATTTAAAAAAAAAAAAAAAAGATTATAATTTTCAAAGAGATAACGACAACGAACTTACACTCAAAAATTAGTACCTAGTATTTTCAGAGATAATATAATTATATTTTTAAAACGATAAACGAAATTAGTGCAAGAACAGACAAAGTTTAAACTTAATCGAAGTTTTTCCCTGCAAAATCCCGAATCAGTTTTAAATCAATGATCAACTAATTGCCAACATTGCTAATGCTTATGAGTAAACATGGCTCTAAAATAATTTGTTATTATTTTTAATTTAGATATTCTTACGCTGTCCTTTGAACAATTACGGACAGCGTTAGCAAAACGTTTCAAGCAATACTCAAATTTGGCCGAATTTTGAGGGAAGTAATGAATTTAAGATCGTCAACTGGATTTTCCTGTTATACTTGATTTCACTATTCATTTGATTTCTAGATTCAAGTAACTGATAAATATTATATACATATTCAGTGACTTTTCAGGAGCCACCCATTTTAATAGGGATTATCCATACAGGTTTACGTTCATGGGAAAAGTCGATTTAGTAGATTAATGAGTGCGTGATCACGTAAATTAAAGAATAAAGTTAAATCTCATCAGAAAATAAGAATGAACTCTTTACTGTGAGTTAAAGAATGGGAAAAAAATTAGAAAATTAAATTATTTTTAAGTGAAATCATTACAAATTTCCTGATCATGATGGTCACTCGTGTGCAGGACGCCCGTCTGATGGTTGATAACGATGAATCAGGCGCTGTGACAGCTGATCTGACAATCACTATGTCCTCCCGATCTGCTGTGGCCCCAGGCCTACCATCCGCTCCTACCCCAGGCTCCCGACCGCTACCATCATGACGCTGAAATCTGCCATTGTCCACCCATTCTTGCCAGCATCTTCTAATCGTCGCATTGCTTCGACCCATATGACGAGCGATTCTTCTATTTGTCCACAAACTGCTTCTTTCAATCCAACGGTACGACCTCTTTCAAACTCTGACAGTTGCTCGCAATGATCTCGAATCCTGTGCAGAGGCATTTTTCAGTCGTTGAAAGGTATCCTAAATCGCAATACAACATAAAATTTGACCATCAGATTGAAAATCGCTTCTTATATACACCTGCTGAGTGCGCAGTTCCGATGCGCTGTAGCTCCCGCTATTCATTCATTGGTTACCAAATTTTAATTATCTGCATGTTTGGTGGAAGTATATCTTTGCATACGAAATTTCATTACAATCGGGCAATTGCTTCTTGGTACGTCGGTTTTTTTTTGTTTTTGTTTTAGAGTGTATGAATGTTTATCAGTGTCTATGCAGCCCATCAAACATTCAACTAAAAAAATATTGAAGGTACATACTAGATAATTATAAATAATCACAATAACATGAAACACTTTAAAATTAAAAAGTCAAAGATGTTGAATACATAATTATCTGTCTATTCATAAAAACGTACAATTCAAAATGTTTTTGTAAATGCACTCTATATTGAAACAAGACACAAAAGAAGAAACTATGTTTGCACTGTTTTATGGCTATGTGTGAACCACAGAAAATATAAACTAGTGGTACATTAACTACAATAAAAAAATGCAAAATATATAGTGGTGCATGGTGGTTATTTGAACATGGCCAAAATTATGATGGTCGCTTTCCTTTTTACACACGATCCTTATCACAGAGGGATAGAAACCATGAGCAAAAGGAAATTGATGAAGGACTGGTCTTTACACTCGAAAACACTCTGTGGTCATAATATTGATTTCGAAGAAATTCTCTAAGCTTCTCGCACTTCTTCTTCCTCTAATCTGGCCGGTCCCGACCAAAAGGAACCAACCAGATTAAGGACAAGTTGAGTATTTAATCCTAGTACTCTAGAATGACCCTCAAACCTCTGTACGACTTCTGAATTTTTGTCATCTTGTTGTGATAGCAGTCACAGCAACAACAAAAAACCCAAAAGAGAGAAAACAGTAAGTGAAAAGAAGGAAGTTATGAACATATGAAAAGTAAAAAAACAAAAGGGAAAAGAAAATTTATTTCTTTATTTAATTTTGATTTTATTAATATTTATTTATTTTTAATATTATTATTGGGGCAAAAATAGTGTTTATTCATAACTTAACTTTAATTCTTCTTGGGGGGGGGTAATAAGTATTTAACTTTGTAACATGAACAATATCAAATGATTTCTTAGCTCTAGCATTTAGTTTAAATTTATACAACGTTGTGTGGCTTTGCGTTTAAAATCTAACATCAATTTGTTCAATAATATTTTTGTTAACATGAATTCTTAAACCTAAAAAATACACAAATAACAAAGGGTAGAATTTTGATAAATTAATATCCAAACAAGCACAAATTTTCGAACAAATATTAATTTAACATCTTCTATGCGACTCCTGCTAATGACAAGACTCTGACACAGTCTGCAAAACATTATTTCCAAATTTTTTTACATGCATCTCACAGTTAAGAAGTGAACATGCACAAAATGAAGTTGTTCTTCAAAATGGTACAGAACTGTAAACAGACATGGGAATGCATTTTTTTAAACTTTTTTTACAAAAAATTATCAATAAATTTTAAAAGCAACTAATAAAGGTTGTTATTATTATTATCTTACTGTCCTAGCCTGTGACAATTTCTCGACCAAATCCTTTTGTCTTATTAGCTGAAGAAGAGTGGTTTGTTGTACAAAATTATGCCACACTTATTCGCAAGTCAAACCTGATACTTTTAAATTTATTTATTTATTTATTGTTTATACATATCATTTAAATTATTTATTCACTTTTCCTTTAAAAACTAATAATTAATTTTAGACCAGATATTTATTCTTTTAAATACAAAACATATTTTAAAACTTAAATAGTATCATTAACAGTTAAACATTTAAAAAATTTCCTTTTTCTTTCATTTCGAAATAAAACACATCGTTGATATTAATAAAAAGTATAATATTTCTCACTGTTAAATATTCATTTAAAAACAATATAATATTCTTGTCAAAACATCATAATATTCATTTCACAACAATAAAGAGCTCATTCAAATCAATATATTATTTATCATTTCTCATTTAAGTATTATAATAAACGAACAAGTTTCGTTCCACTCAAAATCTTATAAAATTTAAAGTATTTCTTATAATATCTATTTTTAAATATCCACCATACATATCAAAATGAAATGTAATCATTTTTCAATTATTGCTCAAATTTTTAAAAATCAATTTAAAACTAAATTCAAAAATATATTTCATTTATAAATCATTATAAATCCCATTCTTCGTTAATAAAACATTTTTTAAAAGCCACTCAATTTTAAAGTAGTATGATTCAAAAACTTTGATATTATACACAATTCATGTTGTAATACTTTTTAAAAAACCTTAAAAATAGGTTGAACTTTTCATTTCCTAAAAATTAAGTATCAAAAGAAAACCAATAACAATTGTAATTAAACATCAGCAATGTTATAATCACAATATACATTGCTATTTCGATAAATACAGTTTACAAAAAGTGTAATATGTACGATGTTATTTTTTCTATCTAAATATCTTTTTCCAGACGCTGAATTTTTTTTTTAGTTTTTCGCATTTGATTGTTTGATGTTTTTCCGAAAAGGGTTCTGTTGGAAAACAGTTTAAAAAAATCGGATGTCGTAACTCGTTAAAAGCGTTCTCCGCCGGATGAATAATATATTTTGATTTTTTTAGGGGACGGAGGAGAGGGTTTTAATGGTTCGCTGACTCACCTGACTCTTAATGAGGCGCATCCTTTCCCCCCCTCGAATCTTTGTTTTTCACGAATAAAAGTTTATTTTACAGATAGAAAAGGCTCTACAGTACCTACATTTGTTATTTTACGCCTATGAACAGTGATTAAAATACCACTCCTATCCTTTTATTGTAATTATTAGAATTCTCTTTCTTTAAAATGGAAATATTTCTTATAATTTAAATGGAAGTTTTAAAGAGCTTTTTCCGTTTATTATTCCACCGTAATCTTATACATAATATATTTGTAAAGACAAAAAATTTTGGTTGTTAAAATCCTCTTTTAAAATAAAATATTAAACATATACAGTGGTTATTTGTAATTACGTTTCTGTTTTTAAGTTCTAAAGATATAATTATCAATAACTATAGAAAACCATACTTTCATTCTAAATGGTAAATAAATATTTGAAATAAATTAATTACTAGAAATGTAAAATTAATTAACATTAATATATGACGAGTTATAATTTTACATTATAGTTAGAGTTATAATTTTACATTATTGTTAGATCTTACACAGGACAGAATAATTTAAGGCCATCTCCTATTGTTCAAGAATAAGATTTCAATCTAAACACACTTTTCAGATTGATAAATACCCCATGAATAATTTTATACTAGTAGACTGCAGTTCTTTAATTCTCCTTATCCACCAGAAATTGTTTTAGCAGTTCTGTGGGATTCAGGATTTCTTGACTTGTTCGATGTTCGAGCAGATTATGATAACTAAATTTTAATTCTAAACACTCAAAAGTGTTTTATTTTAATTACCCTTATGAATAACGTCTTTCAATGAATGAAATTATGGACGCAAATACAAACTATAGTAAGTTTTAAAAGAAAGCTTTGTTGTGTTTGTCTTAGCCCATTTTGAAGTATTCGTTTACATTTGTAAAGGGATTAGTTTTATTTCAAAATGGAGATGATATAAAATAAAAAGAGATAATTCAAGAAAATAGGATGTGTGTAGAAATAAGAAATAAAAACTTTCACTTTCTATTGAAACCCCCATAGAGCATAAAAATATTTGAACTTCAGGCTGTTATAGCATCAACGTTAAATCACCATATACATAGTATAGCTATAATTAAACTTCACTTTTTTATGACTAGCATCCTGGGGCTAAAAGAAGAGAATGGATTGCCTCTCAATTTGGTGCAATGATTATACAAGAGATGCTCTCAAGGAAAAAAAGATGTTCAAAAATTTCATCAAGATGATGCTTCGCATGGAAAAACGACACATTTAACAATGGAAATGACCAACACGAAATACAATTTGAACAATTCAGAACAAAATCTGCAAGAAATAAAATTTAAAACTGAGAAATGGATAAGATATCCATCAGTTCTCGGAGGGTGGTGGACACATTTGAAATTTGCATACGCGCGAAGAAGAGAAAGCGTTAAGCAAAATAAGTCTGATTTTCCTTCCTAATATTGCAACGTTGGCCGATTTGAAGAGCTCCATTCGCTGCATATGCAAAATTTATGATTTGCCACTAAATTGCCAACTATTAAAAACCATATATAGGCTAGAAATTTCTCTTAAGCAAAATATGAAGAAGTCAAAATACTTCCCAACAAAATATCGAAAGATATGTATCATCTAATAAGAATGTTAATTTTCCAAAGAGCTAGAGAAATTTCTCTAAAATGTTTTTAAAATTTTTAATAACTTATCTTCATTCAGTTTGGTGTCTCACATATACACACAAAAGGCTGTGGTAACTACGGTTTGAAAATGCTCGGTTTTCGAAATGCACTCTTTGGTAGTTGATCATCAAATCAAAAAAAGAAACTCCGCTAATCCATAGGAGACTTTTCTCTTGTTCAGTAGGATTCCTTGCTCTCAGCTCTGCACTGCGTCGGAGTAAATTTCTTACTCCCTCTCCTCTATTCAAAGTTGAAGCTGCTGTCTTCTGATTGGGTGGTGAAACTCCGCTTACCCATTTCGTTAAGATTTCTTTGGATCGATTTGCAGAAAAGGGAACAGACTAGGATCAAACGTCCCACGTGGAGCAGATGTCAATCATGTTAAGGATTGACATCTGCTCCTTAAACTTAATATTCCGTTTTGTCTCCCATCACTTAATTTTATTTAAAATCAGACAGGGCTGCGAGTTCAAAATACTCCTCGCACGATTCATGTGCGAAACCTTAGTTACGATCTGCTGTCCATCTCCTTGAAAGTGTACGACGGTGGCCAATTGGAGCAATTTTCGTTACGTCATCCTGAACATGATTGACATTTGCTCCACCTGTGACGATTGATCATAGCCTGTACCTGTTTCTGCAAATCGAACTATTTTTTTCATTCAAAACAGGCGTATACTGTTAATAATTTCTATACTTTTATTTAATTTGATGCTGTGACACGGTGATCAAAGACTAGTCTCTAAATGTTAGGGAGTATGCATTCCACGTGAGTTATTTCTTTTGCAATTTTTCGACTCAAAGTGCTACCTAGTGGATATTTTTGGATTGAAAAGCTTTTTGGGGGTAAATTCCTTGAACGCATCTCGTGTATAGTCAGTTCACAAACTAAATTTAGAGCGTTCCGCTACCCTTTTCAGCTGAAAATTGTTATTTATAGGAGAAATTTATAACAGCCACCATGTATATATAATAATTGTTTTACATTTGTTAATAGATATGATTGTAATTTTTTAAGTTTGTTGTTACGTTCTTGAACATTTGAAATTCAGATATAGTTATTTAACAAAATTAAAACTCATTTTAACAATTTCAATGAATTCCTTTTTAATCCGTTGTAGGTATTGTTAATGACTTCGAATTTCGTTCTTTACTTTGATCCGCAAGACATTCAATGACTGATGAATTACTACGTGGATGTTGCCAAAATATAAAACACAAATAAGATCGATTTTTTGAGCCGTTAGATGAGAGTAGTCTCAAAAAGTAAATTAAGTTTCGGCAATGCATTTGTTTGCTTTATTTTTAACTCTGAAAATAAAGTTGAAAAAGTTTTGTAAAAAAAGCTAATTCTTTATGAATTATGCTGATTAAATAAATTACATAATCGATAAAATGTAATTAAAATTTGGCAGTGTTTTTCTTAGTATGAATGCAACTTAACATTAATTGAGATCAAATATATTCTCGGTCCTTTTAAAATATAGGTAGATTAGTATTTCTTCTTGGTTTCCCCCCCCCCCCCCCCGTCTTTGAAATTTCTGTTTGTTTCATTTGTTTAATCATGTATTTTCGTCTTCGTTCTTAAATGTCATTTCCATTTATTTAAATGGAAACAACATTTTAGAATGAAGATCAAACTAAATTACACGTTTTTCAAAAATAGTTTATAGAATCTGTTTCTTAATAATTTTCTTTTATAATTTTGAATATTTGTATTCTCAATTCAAAAATCTGCAGTATGATATTCTTTTTATATTTTAATTATATTACTTCAAATGGATAAACTGCTGAATGAAAAATGTTCCTCAAAACAATTTTTGGAAAATATTTTAATCAATGGATTTCGAGATTGTTATCTTTTGCATCACACAATTAGAAACTCTTGAATAACAGACATTACAAATAATAACTAATTACAGGTAAGGCGATATTATCTTACTTCGAAATGGTAACAGTCTGATTAATTTGAAAGAAAAAAGAACACTTTTGAAAATATATTCAATTCAAATTACTAGAACGAGACTAAAAACATTTGTTTTGGAACCGGTCATGATTATGGAGATGGTTTTATTTGTGTACTCATATTATAGAAGTATTTATGAATTTTATTTAGGTATCAGTCGTTTTATACAGTGATCGGTTATATACCGCTAATTTACTTCTGAGTGAATTTTGCTTTCAATTGTTTGAATTCTTTTTTTTTTCTCTCGCTATTTTAATATTTGATAATTTCTGGTGGATACCAAACCGGGAAATGTGTGTATATAACGCTATGCTCTATGTATAAACAATTTGTTTTTTAAACAAGATGTCTCTTTCAACTATCAACGGAATAAAAACTGTAGTAAAAATAAGTACATGTAACTCGCTTAAGAATATATTTTATTACGTTGCAATTAAACAGGAATCCAAAAAAGGAGAAAAAACGTGGTCAAATCAAATGAAAACAGTTCCTATTTATCTCATCCTATTTATCTCGTGAAAATGGTGATGCACATGTCTTCATAGCATTTCTTCTTAAACTTGGCATCTTCCCTGGTGTTAAATTCTGATAAGCTTTCTATTGGCTGTATAGATATGGTTATCCATAAAAAATACTCTGTCTTTAATGATTAACTTAACAATTTCTAAATTATAGACTATTTACATTAATCACGCTTCGTCGTTTTATTAAAGTTAGCACGGTGACCTTGAGATTTATGAATGACTTATTCAATTCAAACAATTGCTCCAGCTGTCCCGGGTCTCCAATACGACCACAGAGACCTTACTGATAGCTAAACGGAAAAAGTGGGAATTGATGTCAATTGAACTTGAGAACAATCTACAGGCGACTAGGCTCAGAAGGAGCAGCCCTAAGGCCCGAATCTCTCGGATACACTTAAAGAAAAATGGGACTTAAAACATTCTGAGAAGAGAGATTTGGTGGGAAGTAGAAACTTGATTTTAATTGGCCTCGGGTGAAGTTGCTGAAGAAGTTATATAGTTGTTGCAGTGGGACTCAAATTCCCTTCTTCACACTTGTCCGGTTCGCTTATCCACAACTGCGACTCACATTTTCGATGGTCAGTGTGCAGGGATCTCACGACGTAACAGTTTATTCCATCTCCATCTTGTCATCACAATCAAAACAACAACAACAAAAAAAAAAACATCTGAAATACAAATACAATACCAACTTTAGATAACAAATAGAATGAAAGAAGACCAATATGAGATAGAAATCAATTTATTACATCAAATATTAGAATTAATAATTAATAAAGTAAGCAATAATATTCTGTTTAGAAGATATTAAAATTTAAAGCAAACAATAAATGATTAAATTAAATTATACCTGATGAGAAATGTAATTGTTGTTGCCGTAAAATTAAATCTCAGAATAAGTCTTTACCTATTCACCTATTCTGAACCCCTAATATGTTCAATGAAAAAGAAAACCTTAACAGAGATATTGTTGAGAATTGTTTTATAATCCTTTTAATTCATATTACATTTATTGGAATTCCTGACATTGTAAAATCTTAGCACGACGTTACGTTTGCAGCCAAATGAGTTTTATTTTCAATCGTTCCTTCAAACAAAATTTTAAATGGTATTTTGCTCTGTTATCTGCCGTTTTGGTCTACTTTATTTTTTAAGATTCCTCCACATATTACATTTTATGAAATTCAGTGAGCAATTCAATGAACAATAATAATTTAGAGAACAAAAGAAACTGAGAACTCATTTCAGCTCGTTATGCACATAGATAAAACGATTTTCTTAAAAAAACGCGGGAAAGTTCGTCTTCTCTAGAGCCTAATCGATACACGTTTAAGTAACGACCGTTACAGGTGAAATTTTCTCATCGGGAGGTGAAAAAAACCTTTCTTTTCAAAATCAATTAGGGTAAACGAAATTCAATTAAAAGGTTTCCAAGTAGAAAACAAACTCAACGCACCCTGATGGAATTGAGAGCTAGTTTTTGGAATCTACAATCCGGGCAAGGAACTGGTATATCAACCCATTTGAATTCGGTATACAACCCGCAGCGCAAAGAAACGATGCTTATCACTTTTTGAGTTCAATACCGCAAAAGCGTGGTTTATGTCCAAAGAGATTAAGATATTGATTCTATGCATGTAGTCATCTAGGTAATGATTTTGGAGCATGGGAATAAATTACTTCTACAATTTTCTTTTTTGTGTTTACATATTGCGCTTGCATTTATTACCTTTTAGCTTTGAACGTACATTGTTTTGATCAAACCCAACGATCGCTTCAAAATTTGATTCGATTTTGTTTTTTCAACAACGCTTTAATGTCCAGTTGTCACGCAAAAAGGAACACCCTCAATAACTTTTGCATTTCAAATTTCAGATGGATAAAATTGATATCATTGATTGGTTTCTTAATATCTCTATTAGAAGCAATATGAGAGTTGTTGGCGAAGGACCACCCAAGTTATGAGGACGGCACTTGAGTTGGCACCAATGTCCAAACCAGCCCAACGTGAAAACTTTGAGTCACGAGGTATTCAACATTCATCATCCCTACTACACTACGAGTCTTTAACGGCATTAGGATTCAAACCCCCGACTCGACGGAACTAATGCCGGATATGAGCTCATGACCATGACTACTCAGCTACCGCAGTCAAAATTTAAATCATTGTTAACGATTAAAAGTGGGTTAAATTGTGATGCTAATAAAAATAATTAACTTTCTTTAAACATATTTTCCTATACGGATTTCAATAAAGAATGCTCCATGCTCAAAATTTTCATTGGATTCCGATCATTAGTTTCAGAGATATTCGCAAAAGAGCTTCTGAAGAATCATGTACTAGATTATTTTGCATTAGTGATTAATCTGCTAAATGTTAAGATATTTTTTCAGTCATAATTTTTCAATTTTTTTTTCTATTATTGTATATTAATATTTTCTAATATTTCCCTTATTGTATTTTATAGTTAATAAAATGAAAAGTTGCAATTGATGCAGTTAGTTTAAAATTAAAAAACGATAGCTTGTGATACTTTTCCTGCTTTCGAACACTTCGTAACTAATATCAACAAGAGAGTGATTGCTTCCAATAGTGGAGATTCAGTTAGAATATTGCTTTAACTATTATAGATAATTGAGGGAAATTTCGAATTAAAAAGGTCTCAAGACTTTTTAAAAATGTTTAAGAAATATATTCACATTTTGTGTAGTTGTTTTTTCTTATAAATTATTTATATTCTTATAATATTACTCATTTTTCAAGTTTTTAGCCTCATAAAATAATTATCTGCATCTATTGGAGCAATATTCCTTGAAAATTTCTTCAATTGTGGTAGGAAATTAATACAATTCATTACTACAATTGAAGAAATATTTATATTTGGATTTCTAATGTCTTTAAAACTCCCTCATTTAAACTTTAATGCAAAGTTTGAACGAGGGAGTTTTAATGACATGAGAAATCCAAATATATAAATGGTTTGGTATACTTCAAATCACTTTTTTTGAAAATGTATTTAATAATTCATATATTAATATATCTTTTTTCAATTTTTAAAAAAATATTTTTGATAGTGGAAAAAACATTGGCAGTTTTTTGAGGTAAAAAGTCTTGAAAAATGTTGAGATGCTATTTTTTTTTTTAATCATCAAATGTTCGAATCATTAACGGATCCATTTTTAACCATCAAAATTTAGAAAATTTTGAATAGGATTTTAAAAAAATCTGAATTTTACCCTAAATTTATGACAGCCAATTGTAACAAACTGACTTCGTTATTCATAGTCATAGAGACGGGATAGTAATAAGCGAAATATCTTAACCTTGTTTATTCAGATTTTTAGAACGAGCAATGTCGAAATGAATTAATAATGGGGAGAGTTTACTTAATTACGTCTGTAACCAAATATTATAATAGAGAATTCTCCATAAATCCAAGCAATAGGCTTGATTTCATTCGATCCAAGTCCAGCAGACTAATAAGTAACTTGATCCAAGTCAAACATAGACTTTCATAATTGCTCGCATCAATATAGTGTGTCTGTCAATCTTGCTAATTCCTTTACCTCTGCCTCTATTATATATCTTTTTTCCCTCGAATCTCTATATATCATTCATTACTTTTCTTATGTAGCAACGCTAATTTACGTAAAGTTACGGTTCTTTCGCGCAAGGCGAGGGTATTGAGCATTGTAGTTTGGTAACCCCAGAAGTTAGTAAAAGAGAAATGAGCGTGAGAACCCATTACTAAATTACGTATGCAAACAAGTCCACAATGAAAATTTTGTTTTATTAGCCAATTGATTATTCAAATTATATTATAATTCTTTTTCAGGTATTCACTGTGGTATCAATTTTGTTTTCTGTGGTAATAATTGCGGAAGTTATTAAGAAACGCTCTATTGTGCTTTAGATGACTGCACAATACAATGATTTATTTACGAGTTTTGATTGCATCAAAGTTGAACTAGATCTATACCGTGGAATGCTGTTGTTATTTTGAGTCTTGGTTGGATCACAGATATATGTGATTAGACATCCTAATCTTATTATCCCTAACATGCTTCACATTCACACCATTAAAATATTCTAAACTTCCTTCTCTTACATGCCTTAGATGACAACGGTAGCCTAGTGCCACAGTAGTCGCGGAATCGCGGCCGGCGGCTTTCGTCGAATCATGGGCTCAAGCCTTGATGCTACCAAAGATCTGCCGTGTATCTCGAGCTGATGCACGTTAAATATATCGAGGCTTGGTCCTCCCGCAAGTGTTATTTGGAAGTTTGTTGTGAGAGGTGCCGCCGACTTAGGTGTCATCCTCGTCACTTCACCCGTGATGCTTCTTGTGCGACGTTTGTGAAACCAATCAATAAAATACATGCCTCAATATCCTACTATCCTTTTCGTACTTAGAATTGAACATTCGGATTGAATTTAAAACAAAGCAGTCTCCACTAAGTTTTGTGAAATTCAGAGTCGCGATTTTGTTCCGAAATGCCATTGATATAGCGGTATTGTCGAATCAATGTCAATAGAACCGCCCTTAGTATTTTTCCATCCCTGCAAAGTAGTGATCGAAAGTTAAACACTCCGCCTCGGGGATGGGGAAGTTTAACACGTTGAAAAAATTGACAAAGTATTTTAAATAAAAATAAATGAACGACAGTTCCTCTGTTTAAAATTCATTTCTCCTTGTTTCGAAATGTAGGCGTGATGTCATCTGGTATCGGTTTAAAAAGGCAAATGTGCGACCATTAACTTGATGTACGTGTGAACAAGTTTCCCTAATCTTCCTTCCATCCCTCCATTTTTCGCTCACACTTCAGTGTGGTGGTCCGCGGTAACCTAGTAGTCAAGGTCATGGACTAGCGGCCGGCGGTTTTCGTTCAGTAACGGGTTCGATCCTTGGCCGCCAAAGACCCGCCGTGTAGCCGGGGCTGATGCTCGTTAAATCTGTTCGGGGCCCAAAGTCCTCCAGTTGGTGTGGTGTGGATGTTAGGAGAGGGGGTGCCAGCTCAGGTGTCGTCCTCGTCACTTGACGGTGGTTCAAAATTACGAGGTCCGTCGCCAATAGCTCTCGTGTTTCTTCTAGTGCGACGTTAATAAAAACTAAACTAAACTCACTTCAGTGTGTACATTTATGTTTTTTTAGACCTGAAGAATGTTAGAAATGCACGCGGATCTACCAATGTTGTTTACGTTTAAAGATGTGGATACTTGTACGAGGGATGTTCAGAAAGTACATGTGTTAGAAATGAGACTAAAGTAACTCATTGCATTAACATCCTAATAAGTCCAATGCATCCTAAATAATCGTCGTTATCACTTTTCTGGTAATCTTCGCCTTCTTTGAAGATTGCAAGCCATGGTGATTGATACTTGATTTTCCGTTGGTAATCATGAATTCAAGTCTCTTTGACAGTGAAAGTTTGACATGTCATCAATCAAAATTAACCCATGAATCAAGCTTACATTTGTTTTGGAGTGGTTTAACAGGAAGGAGGGAGCACAAAATGGTATCACCAAGTTTCCGTAGCAATCTTATCTGTCGTCAAATCTGGTACTTTTTCTGAACATCTTTCGTAGGTATTTCTAAGATCTTTTGGTACGGATGTTATAATTAACTGTGATGCAACAAGACTCCTTAATTAATCTTAATACCCTTTAAATGTATTTGGAACTTTTACCACTCTCAAACTATCTCCCCTTCACGGGGTACCATCGTCTTCGAAAACTTACGTTCTTGAGCGTCAACTAAAGAAAACAATCCATCAAGTAAAACATTATAATAATCTGTTTACATTAAATATGTTGAGGAAAGGGAAGCCGAGTGGTCTTGGCATGGATTTCGTGGCTGGCGATGTCGATTCAAGTGTTCGAGGACTTTGTTCACATCAAATACACTTAGTCACAAAGTTAAGTATGC
Source organism: Nephila pilipes (assembly GCA_019974015.1). NCBI lineage: Eukaryota > Metazoa > Arthropoda > Arachnida > Araneae > Nephilidae > Nephila > Nephila pilipes. The sequence goes on along the minus strand of BMAW01005663.1, from coordinate 386,890 downwards.
ACCTCAGGTCCTAAGTCTCATAAAAGTCCAAATTTTTAAAATAAATACAAGATATATATGTCTTTGGAGAATATACGTTATTTATTGCGAATTACACTTTAAAAAATGGAAAATGAATAGCGCTTTAATTTAGTTTACAATTTTAAAGCTTATTTTCTTATTCATTTATATAAAGGACATTAAAACTTACACCACAAGAGTATGTACGCAATCTCAAAATTTACAGGTTGTAAGTAATTTAAAAGACTAGATACTCCTCTTTATGATCATGTTTTATGTTAAGAATAGTTCTGAAAGTTATTCTGCAGTTTTCTAAGTTAGACGCTAAATAATTATATAATTTTTAATGGCTCCACGAGGAAAATTTCTATCACAAGATCTGAGGTATTTAATTATACTAAAACTGCACAAGGAGAGAAAATCTTAATGGAAAATCTCTAAGATCATCGGGAAAAGTTCTGCTACAGTGTTTAAAGTTATTGGAAAATTTCGAACCTAGGGCAGTACTGGAAACAAGGTTAGAACTGATCGACTATCATATTCACTGATAGAGAAAGTCGGGATATTATTAAAAAAATTAAGGAAAATCTATATATTACTGCTCCCAAATTAAAATCTGATGTAGAAAACAATTTAAGCAAATCTTTCAATCCTGAGACTATTCGCCGTAGGCTACGAAAAGCAGGATACCAACCATGGTCGGAACATGCGAAGGAAACAATCCGAAAGCAAAGTTAATCGCAAAAAAAGACTTATGTTCGCAAAAGAGAATATAAAACAAGACCAGATTTTCTGGAGCTCTGTAATATTTTCAAGTGAGAGTAAATTAAACATTCGTGGATCAGATGGACACCCAAAAGTGTGGAGAAAGGCAAATGCAGAGCTCGAGTCAAAGAACATGAGAGGAATTGTTAAACACGGTGGTGGTTTCATTTATGGTTCGGGGTTGCGTGTCAGCGGCTGGAGTACGCAATTTAGTAATAATGAAATAATGAATTAATATAGTTATCTGAACATTTTGAAAGATAATCTACGTCATAGCGCCGTAAAATAAGGACTTCAGAAATCATTTATCTTTCAGGAAGATGATGATCCCAAACATACAGCTCGAACTGTAAAAGATTGGCTGCTCTGCAACGTTGAAAAACAGCACAAAAAACTCTTCAGTCACCCGATATTAATCCCATTAAACATTTGTGGGATTACCTTGATAGACAAATTAGGAAACAAGAGATCAAAAATAAGGATGGTCTCAAAAGAGTACTTTTGGAGGAGGGGCAGAAAATACCATTTTCTGTGGTCCAAAATTTGGTAAATAAAATGCCATCAAGATTAAAAGCAGTGATAAAAGCCAAAGATTACCCTACTAATTACTTATTTTTAGTTTTTCCAAAAGAGACTTGGTAAAAATTATCTTTTTTCTCTTTCCCTGTTTTGCCCGAATACTTATTTTTGTGACATGAATTACATGTTAATTTTAAGTTAAATTATTTTTGCAAATTATATGGTTGTATTTTATGATATTTTTGTTTAAAAACTCAATTTAAGCTAGCTGTTTTTAAATACATTTAAATTTTGAATGTATTAGGATTATATATCTCTTATTCTTCGAAAAACATCAACAGTATTACTGTGACTACTTACTTTTGTGACACAGTGTAGTAGAACAACTACACATTAAATGTGTCGTGATTCAAAGTACTCGCGTTGACGTGGATTTAAAAAGTGAGATGCCAGCTCAGTTGTCATTTGACTACAGCTCAAAATTACAAAGCACACTGGCTGTATTTAATTAGAGGTTGGAACAGGATATAAATTAATAGCCCTCTCAAATACAACAAACAGGTATTGAGATAAACAAATTGATAACGATCAAAATTTGGATGTAGTATTTTGTATTGAATTGTTTTGTCTGCTCATTTAATTAAATATGTTCATTCAGATAAGGAAACAGATTCGATTCGTTATTTCTAAATTTGCAGTCTGTGTAGAAATAAACGATTCTCTCTCTCTCCTAGTTCAAAATTTATGATTCAACGAAAGATGACGTGATGATAGCCGACGTAGAACATGCTCCATCTTTTAAAATTATTTCCTCAACTGCAGTTGAAATACAATGGCCTGCAGCTCTTATGAATTGATATTAGAAATGATGAATGCGACTAACGTGGAGAGTTTCCCCTACGAATATTCCTCTCATCGCCGATTGGAACAATAGCTTTTTGAAAATTTACTAAGTTTCTTTAAAACAATGAAGCGAACGACGATATATATATATTTTAAATCTTGCCGTGAATATCATGTAATAATAAAATTAGCAAATAAAAGAAGTAAAAAGTTTTATTTGGTTCGAATTTACATGGATGAAAGGACACGAGAGCTATGTGTGAATTAGAATTCATATTTCAAAACAAGAGAAATTTTTCTTACTGTAAACAGGCGGCTTTCATTATCGGTTATTGATTAAATCAAAAACTCACACACAGACTTGTATGACATCACAAATTTAGTTTAATTTAAAATTATAGAAAACAATAATAGGATAATATAACATAATATGGATAGTATAATATTTTCGTTGAGTCGTTTAAAACCTTTCTACTTCCTTCAGTCTTCGAGGAAAACAGAATTCTATTTGACTCTGATCCAGAAAGAGTCTCGTTTGGCTCGTTGTGCCCTCTGTTCCCTCTAGTTCTTACCAGCTAGTAGCCATGGACCAGATGACGAAGACGGTGCGGAGCTAGAACCTATACATAACTTCCACACCCATCTTTGTGAGGACTTGTAGGCCGAGTTTCATGAAAAGTTCTATCTTTTGGTGTTTTAAATTCATAATGTGGCGATTTATACGAATATGTACATTCACTCGAGGAAACACATACAAGACGTTACACATCTGGTACTGAATTTTATTAATGAAGCACGCCGCACATTTTATTAAGTGTGCCGCAGTAGCCTATTTGACCCGGTCGCGAACTCGCGGCTGGCGTTTCCGTTGAACCGTAGGCTCGAACCTTCATACCAAAGGACAATCATCGGGCAGTGAGACTGATGCACGTGTTAAATCTGTCGAGGCTCCAAGTCCTCCTGTTGTCGGATGATTGCAAGGGGGGGAATGCCATCTCAGGTGTTGTCCTCGTCACTTCACCGGGGCTCAAAATTACGAGGTCCGTCACCAAGAACTTTTGTATTGCTTCAAAGTACTGCGTTAATAAACAATCAATCAATTAAGCGTCATTAACTTAATTTAAATGCGTGGTTTTCATTGCGCTTATAAGAATATATCGATACAAATTTCGTCGGCAGAGATTGGAAGCTTTGTTTCTGACATGAAATACATTCTTATAAGTGGATCAAAAAGGTTAAAATGAGCGTTACATCTGTCAAGACTTCAAGTCCTCACACTGGTGTGATGCGAAAGTTTGTAGTATAGGTTTCCCAGTAGTCGCCCTCGTCACTTGATCGAGGTTCAAAATTACAAGATCCGTGGCCAATAGCTATCGTGCTGCTTCTGAATGCTACATTAACAATCAATCAAATACAATCACATGTTACAGTAATTTGGTTGATAGAGTGACGCATTCAAAAACGATGGATAGTGAGTTCCGTTAGATTTTTTCGAAGTCGTCAGTGAAACGGGTGTGAGGCACATTAGATTTGAGTTCACGTTAGACTATTTCATGTCTTACACCAGTTTCAGATAGAAAGTTGCCATTAAAAGCACAAAACTATGTTTGTTCCCTAAAATGTATTAAGTGTACAATTTCAAACAGTTTCCTTGTACTTTTTACAAAAGAATTTCCATTATTATTTTACTGCATTATTATAACGACTTTTTGAGAAATATTTTTTTTTGTAATGGTTTTGTTAGAATATACCGAAAGGCAACATACCTGGATACATTCTATGACAATTGGCTGGGAAATATTTGTGTGTCAAAGGAAATGGGTACCGTTTCCTTTCAAAAATTGTAGGATGCTAGTGGAGATACCTATAATTGTATAGTTACAGCAAAACTATTTCGATAGTTTTTTGCGAATTAACAGTTACATGGTCTGCTTTCAACGGGGTAGTTTCTGTCGTCAAGTGATGCCAGTTCAGTGTGTGACAGAACACTACAGAGTATATATCTTGGTTGACGTAGAATTTTTTTCATTTCTTTTTTTGTTGTGGAAAAGGTGCAATGAAAAGAACGAATGGAAACTGATTTTTATTTTCTTTGCTGCCATAGATGATTAATTTTTTTTCATGTTTTACCACGCAAGGTACATATTGTGCAAGACTATAGCATGATTCTGATTTTTCCCTTATTATACTCTGCACGGGAGGACACATACACACTCAAATAAAGAAGAGTTTCCATTTGTATGTAATTTTAAAGTTTATTTTTGTTTCATTATAATCGTTATTTGATTAATAACGTTTTTAGTTGCAATTTGCGCATATGTAACTTATTAGAAAACTTTTTGAACACACACACACATATATATAACACACATATTAGTACTTTACGAATATGTATGATAATATATTTCGTCATGCTCTTTGTTTATTGGTGCCGAGGTAAGGAAACACCGACAACGTTCGAAAACGTTCTAGTGTCCCGTTTTGATTCCATTAATGATGGAAATCCCGTATTTTAACTATAGAAGTGCTTTACTTTTTTCTTCGATAAGCACACCGGACGTTCCTAAATCGTTGTCGAAAGGGAACTTTCAACAGAGTTTTTTTTATGGAATTCTAATGAAGGGTACCAGTTCGTTAATTCGACCCGTCAAAACTGCCTTGAAGAATCTATTTCTGAATACAATAGAGCACCATCGCAACACGGATCAGTTCAAAGTGAAGACGGCCCAGCTTTGATATCCGCCGATTTAAATATGCCCAACCATTTCAAACGATTCCAGTTTCTCAGACGGATTGCATTTGCAACGAATATCGACATGGAACAGAGAAAATTTTTTTTGTGTGGTAGGTATCACTTTGTTCGAAACACTATGTTGTTCTTGTCGTCAGTGGCTCCCTCGATCGCAGGCATACCGGATGGTTTATTGACGCCCCCGACGAATAACACTGTGTACTCTCGAGGTTTTTGATAAAAGGTTGGATAAAAATAATATTATTTTTCTATTTAAATAAAATCGATTGTTTTATTCGAATTCATGTGTTGTCACAATGGTGTAAGAAAAACGATTGAGTAAATTAAGTTACTGTAAAATTTATCATTATATAAAAAAAAGACATTTTTTTTTCTTTCTCTTTCCGCTATTCAAGTATGCCTTTTTGATCGCTGTTCTAGTAAATGCAAAATTTTCAAAATTGATGAATAAAATTCATCAAGACAACAATTGATGATCAACAAGAATAATATTTATTCGATGTTGAAAAGACCGATACATAAATTTCTCAAAATATCGTTTGGTAAAAAATTAATTTATATTATTCACGCAATTGTAATTAATTGTATTGATTTGAATGAAATCGTTTGCTATTTACAATAACCGTTTTTTTTAACTGTAATGTTTTATAAAGCTTTTTGAAAAGTGTAATTCTTAATTCTGATTCTGACTTGTGGTATTATTTTCGGATTCAGCATCTGATCGTAGTAGTTCTTAGCTCCTCGTTGGGATATCGCTTTAATTATTCATACAATCCACGGATTTGGAATGGATTGAGTGCAACTACCGGAAATAATTGATGCATAGCTCATCATGATTTTTATGTCTTATTCTTTGAAACAATACATTTATCAGTAGTAATACTCTACTTGACAAAAATTGAATTTTCGATAAACTGTGTTTCAGTCTTATCGTCCGTTGAAATCATTTTTTAGCAGAAGTATTAAAAAAATTTAAAAGTTCGATGCAAAGTTTTGCAAAGAACAGATTTAGCCATCCTAGGTGAGTTTTTTTTATAGTTATTAAATCACTCAATTAAATATAAGTAAACGATAAAATATCGAGAAATGGACAATAGTAAATTTTTCCGATATTAAAATTAAAGGAAACGATAAATTTATCAAATTGAATATATTTAAGCTAAATGTAATTAAAATTAAAGCAAACAATAAAAAGTTGAAAAATGATCTGATATGCCAAAAAACCTCACCTAAAACAATAGCCCTTTAAGTGGCTAAAAATGTTTTTCGCAGAAATTTAATCGTTTTTCGCTTTGACTCTCCAATAACAGTTTGTATCATGTTACATCCGTTTTAGTTGAAAAGTCGTTGTCATAAAAACAAAGAATACCGTATGAGCGTTTCTATTGTGTACACCAAATGAATAATTCTAGCAGATGTTTTAATTCTTAAAATACTCGTATCACATCGATAAAACTACATTAAAAATTAAATAAACTGAAAAAAGTTATCAACTAATCTTTTGATAATCGTTTAAAATGGAAGCAAAAGAAAGAAGTAACCTTAGAAAGTGAGTCTCCCAATTACGTCATTTGAAATGTGTTCCCAACAATCGCGTATATTTGAAGTATTACAAATTAATAAAATACTGTTTCATTATACGGTTTAGCTAAAGATACTCGTAGTATATAGATCATAAGACACTTCGGTAATTTTTTTTATAGTTAATGATAAATTCTTTGATATCTTTACTGGTAAAAATTATGGTAATAAAAAGTGAGACTTCGAGGTCTTTGACCAAATGACGTTTCTATCTTTCACAGCCATCACGCTGATATGTGATTCTTGACGTCATACCGCTCACAAGAGAAAGGCAAACAGAAAAGTTAATTAACAAGATTGGAGAGTAGGGTCCTATTATTAGGATAAAATCGAACACTATAATTGCTAGTTTTCTCGATGTTTTGCGGTTAGCGTTTTTAATTTTTTATTTCACTTTTCTTCCCAAAGCTTTGTTTAATCCTTGGAATTGGCAACACTTCAGACGTCAGATGATCTTGAATTTTGTTACTCAAATCACGTCATCTTTCCCCCCATTGAAGTAAAATCAGGATATTCTAGTTTTCGGATTCTCCGAGTTTAATAACTTTGTAGTCATCAAAACATTTATCAGTATCCATTCAATAAGCAAATAATGATTCGAGTTTTAAATTCCTTTTTTTTTTTGTATAGTTTACACCTTATGCTTTAAGGCTCCCGTCCACCCGCCATTTTGATTTCGTCAGCTTAATGTTAATCATTTGGAATTACGACTTTAATTCTCACACCTTTGCTATTTTGAATGCAATAAAGTGCATCTGAAAGAGTAAAAAACAATGAATGCTTCTGTGGAATTACTTTTCTTCCGATTCTTAAAAATATTTTTTAAAGACCGGAAAACTCGCAAACGAATAATTAAAATAGGGGTAAAATTATGTTTAAAAATCAGGGGGGGGGGAGTAATTCCACTGAAGCCTTCATTATTTTTGTATTTTATTGCATTCAAATAGATAAAATTAAAAATATGAGAATTAAAGTCGAAATTCCATTGGATTAACTATACGTCCTAATGAAGAGTAAGCAAATGTCGTCGTATGAAATCAAAATGGAGAGTAGACTGATGCCTTAGTCATATTGTCAGAAGTCTTTTTGAAATTTTCTTTTGGGTGCTTAAAGAAAGTAGATGTGAGTTTCTCTTGTTTTGCGATTCCATGTCATTTAGAGATTTTATAAAATATATAAATTTTTTAACTGAACGATTAACTGAAAAAATTACTTCAGTACGCAGTTATTCCTAAAAGCAATTTTCTAAATATGTTGCGGGAAAATTCTGTAAGCAATGGCGGTACATCCAGATATTCAAGTGTAAAGAAATATTAACTGTGTAATAGTAACTTAAATTTCAAACTATAAAAATAGCCATCAATTATCAATATCTATGAATTACGAACCAAGTATTGTAGGAAAAAAGTTAAAATTAAAGTTAACTTTGTTATTAAGACTTTGTTATCCTTGTTAGAAATGCGATGCACGTTAAATCTGTAGAGGTTCTAAATCCTCGCTTTGGTGTTGTTGGAGATGTCTTATCCACCAAGTCCAAAATATAGGGAGAGCAGTTATTTCAATACACATTTATTTAAGCTCCACGTGCCAATCACACATAATCGAATATTTATACAATTTACAAAACTATACAAGCTTCCAAACAGTCCATATTTTAATTCAACCCGCTTATGCGGTCAGGAGCAATTATATCCAATACAAGAAAAAAACCCGCCTTAAGCGGTCAAGATCCAATAGCATTCTTCGAAATATTACCCATGAACCCGTGCGCTCACTCACACGAGACAAAGGCGCCTCCTGGCGGGATCCGGGTAATTTATTTCCAACATATTCCCCCCGGATGAACGGAGGTTCATCATCAAGAGAGCACACGGTTTCATGAGCAAGAACATATATATAAACAATTATTGAAAAACATCAAAATAAAATTCATCATAAGTACAAAATAATCCAATAATAATCATATTCAAAACTGATTAAAGTTTTTCACACAATAAAGTTCAAATCAAAGATTCAAAGCTTAACACTACTCATGTACTAGACTTCACAAAATAAATCAAATGTCAATTTATGATTGAACAAATGTTTTAGTTAAATAATTCAAAAGCTCAAATATATTTCTTATTCATGTAACATAAATCACCTTGAAGGAAGATTTACCAGAGAGCCAAGCAATTTTATAATTTCAAGATTCTTCTATATCTCTGAATATAATTCAGCCAGGATACCACATTAACCAAATTGTTAAATAACCAAAATACCTACCACATTCAGATTCATAAACTAAACAAAATCAAGAAATTTTAAACTCATTCAATGCACTTCAAGAAAAAAATCTAATACATGAATCACAAATATTTTAAATCTAAAAAATGTATGCAATACAAAATATTAATTTTGTACTAAGCAAGACAACATTCAAATATGACAAAAAATTAATGAAATAAGAATCAATGAAATGTATCAAATACATACATAAAAACAATACATGAAAATCATAGACTGAAATGTAGCTACTCAAAGAAAAATAAAATAAGAATCAATATTTAAAATTTATCATCTTTCAGTTCCAAGTTATATAATAATTGTACTGGTCTTTTGAGCACTGTAGAACCAGTCTTCACCTCACATGACCTAACTTTCCCATCTCTACCAGGAAAGGTTGCAATAACTTTCTCTAATTTCCAAAAGCTTCTCTGCAAATATTCATCATTAATTAAAACTATGTCATCTACTTCAAAATTTTTAATTTTTCCGTTATTTTTAACAGCATGAAAGGAATTCAACTCTAACAAATATTCCTTTTGCCATCCTTTCCAAAAAACACTTTACGCAATTCATTACAGTAAGTAAAATATTTCATGCATTATAAGACTAATATTAACTTGATCATTTACAATATAAATGACATTCCTAGATTCCTCATAACAAATCTTACTTAAAAACACTTCATGGCATCAAAATAGTTACACTTTAAACACTAATATTTCATACACAGAAACTATTAAATACCATACACATAGAAATCAACATTCCATTCCTCCAATGCTTAAAATATCAAACATCAAAACTCATGTCGTCTTACTCATTAGTTATCATATAACAATAAAATATCAAAATTCATTAACTACACACAAATTATTTTAAATATTAATTATCATGCGCATAGAAAATACTTAACTCTTATTGACCTCAAAGTCAGAAATAGTTTACACATAAAATCACAAGAAATTCCTTATCATAACACAATAATTAATCAGTTATAAGATGCTGACCGATAACACTTCACATATTTACGCAAAACTTATTTCTAAATAAAGTTTCTTAACAATAACCAACCAAAGTTCCATAATCAATCCTTACTTAACTCTAATTATTTATTCCTTATAATTCTCTGAATATTCATTTAATATTTATTCTACTAATTATTCAATAATTTTCCACTGATACTTTAAATTGAACATTCTGTTTCTGTCAGAAGGGGTCTATTTTCAACCGTATCTTGAAGTAATACTTCTTCCAATTTTCTCCGTCCTGTTAGGTCTCCTTCTTCTTTTTCATCTCCTAGTTTCCTCAAATGATTAGGTAGATTTAAACTATCGTCTTCACTCAACTCTTCTAATTCTGCGTCTCTTTTTTCTCCAATAAAAATATCCCTTCCTGTAAGATCCTTTGAACGCATCTCATCTGCTTTTTGCTGTTCAGTTAATTTCTGCCCTTCTAAGTATTCCAAATCTTCTTGTGGTCCTTGTTTTCCCACTCTTTTCCTTTTCTAGCATTGATTCCGTTCCATTTTGAACGCAATGCTTCTGCTCGTTGATTCTCCAACGGCCTTGCTTGCCTTTCTTCCTTTTTCTTTTCAAATTCAGCTAATTGCTTTAAATGTGTCTTGGGTAAATTCCAAAGTAATTTTGTTTCATATCAACCATCCGCGAAAGTTAAATTATTCTCAAATTCATTAATAAATTCAGAATCATGTTTTGTTTCCTGCGCCGTATCACATCCGATCGACTCTATTTCCCATAAAGTTCTCAAATGCTGATTCAAATCATCCTCAACCGAAACGCGAAAACAAGCAGACGATTTATTTGAGATCATATTAGGCAACGCTCCAAAAATAATATTACCAAATAAACTTTTTTGAGCGAACAGACTTTTTGTTATTCTTACAGGGGCGCCCCTTATTACTTCGCAGAAAAATCCATACCAAGCAAAAGCTGAATTTTTCCTTTACCAGAGTCTGCCGATTCAAGGCCACTGACCTCAGTTAACATCTTTATTTTGTTAACTAAAAATCGTGAATCCAAAGATGCACCGGAAATGTGTTGAGTGATTAATGCCTCAATCGGAATTCTGTGGTTTGGGTTATGGGGATTCTTCAGCTGCAGTTGAACCAAATCGAAGTTGGAAGGTTCGGGATTTTTTTTTCCAAATGAATAGAGTAACAGTCTCTCCTTACGGATCGGTTCTAAATTCAAAGCTTCTGCTACTTCTCGTAGTATGAATGTTCTTTCACTTCCCGAATCCAACAATATTCTTATATTTAAGGTTTTATTTTCTGATGACGCTAGAACATTGCAAGTTTGTAAAATGGTTGAATTAGAACATTGAGAATGCGACGTGCCTACAACTATTTCATTCTTCTGTTGCTCGGATTGTGAATTGGGTTCTCGTTCCTTTGGGCAGAATAATTGTATGTGTGAAGAACTCATACATTTTTCACAATTAACTTTAATTTTGCAATCTTTGGATAAATGAAATTTAAAACATCTATAACATCTACCTTCTTTTCTTAATTTAGCACGTTTTTTATCATCAGATAAATTTTTACATCGGGATCCATAATGCTGATTACTTTTACAAAATATACAAAATTTAGACGTTGTTATGTTCAAAGCAGAAGCTGAAGGAGTGTTATGTCTGCCATGTGGATTAATTTGTTTATAATTAAAAGTGGTATGTTTCCTATTGACGATCGATTCATCATTGAAATTCTTTCCAAATACATTTAACACACTTTCTCTACATTCGACCTCTTTTTTTAGAAATGCTATTAATTCAGTTACATCACTTTTGGTCGGATCTTTTTTTCTATGAAAATCAAGAACTAAATCTGATGGCAGTAACTTTAGAAGAATTGGATTTAAAAGATGCCCATAAGAGTCCGAAGTTACACCCAAAATATTCAGGTTCCTAATATTAATTTCACAAGCATCCAATAATTTTCTTAGACCTTTCAAATTAGAAGAACTTCTTACAGCTTCTAAACTTAATAATTTATTCATATGACATGCAATTATATTTTCTTTTTTGTGCCATAACGATCCCGCAACAATTCCAAACACTGTTCATAATTTTCTTCGGTTAAAGAAAACCCTGAAACCATGTTAGAGGCTTGCCCTGATATTAAAGATTTCAAGTACACAAATTTTTCAATTTTTGACAAAGAAGGATTTTCATGTATAGCACTATTGAAACTATTGAAAAATTCCAAGAACAAACTGGAATCACCATAAAAAGGTTTAATTGATAACTTGGGTAATTTTAAACATACAGACTGAGAAGGTCTGTTCTCTCTCTTTTCCACAACGCTATTATCAAGAGCATTTATCTTTTGAATTCGATTTTTTATTCGAAATTTTATAATTGTTATTTTATCAGAATATTCTTCGCTTGTTTTAAATTCATTATCAAATACAGTAGGATCGGTTATAGCAATTTCAATTTCGGAATTCACAATGTTCAAATCATTTTCCTTTTTATTTATATGTTCCAAGAGTTCCAGTATTTCATCCGAATCAGTATCTTCCACTGAAGAATCCAAGATTGATTCAGTTTTTGCCATAAATTTAGTTATACTTCCGCGCAAAGCGGATCTTTTAGCTTTTAATTTTTCAAAAGTATGCATCGTGTTTCCGAAATCGATTTTAAAAATAAATGCGAAATATATTCAAAGATTTACCTTTAATTGGCTACGTAGATTCCTCCCGGGTTTCGGCACCAAATGTTGGAGATGTCTTATCCACCAAGTCCAAAATATAGGGAGAGCAGTTATTTCAATACACATTTATTTAAGCTCCACGTGCCAATCACACATAATCGAATATTTATACAATTTACAAAACTATACAAGCTTCCAAACAGTCCATATTTTAATTCAACCCGCTTATGCGGTCAGGAGCAATTATATCCAATACAAGAAAAAAACCCGCCTTAAGCGGTCAAGATCCAATAGCATTCTTCGAAATATTACCCATGAACCCGTGCGCTCTCACTCACACGAGACAAAGGCGCCTCCTGGCGGGATGCGGGTAATTTATTTCCAACAGGTGTGGTGTGGAAATTTAGAGAGAGGGAATCCCTGCTCAGGTGTAGTTTTCGTCACCTGATTGAGGTTCAAAATGACTCGGTCCGTCGCCAATAGCAATCCTTTACTTATAAGAGAGACATTAATAAAACATTCATAATCATAGGAATTGTAAATGGGATTGAGATAAACTCACTGTAATATTATCCAATGATAATTTATCCTTTTCTCAGAAGTTTGTATGACGCCCTTCACACACACACACACATATATATATATATATATATATATATATATATATATATATAAATCGTCTGTATAACTTTTCTGGTTAGTTTTCCTTTTTGGAGCAAATTCACCGAAAGCAATCCATCGTTTTGATAGCTGGTTAGTGTATCATAATGAATACAGATCTCTTCGATGGTGACAATTCGACGCGGCAACAGTAAAAACAGACCTTTGAATCACTGACAAATATTTTTGATGCCATTTAACAGATAACAGGACACAATGGTAACACTAACTTGCTTTTGCAACGCCATCTGTCTTCAAAAGCAGGTAATGTTTTAACCACTCCTTAGACAAAACACAAAGTCATTTCCATCAGAAAATTACCTTAAAAAATATGAAAAATATAAGTTAGAACGGACAAAAACATGATTAAAAAACCATCCCAGTTAGGAAAGATGCATCAACTAACATTAGTTCCTCATTAATGAATAGTTTTGTAGATTCAAAATGTTTTAATGCTGAACAGTAGAAGAAATAAACTTCCATTTAAAACTGCTGAAATTCGGGGTGCGTCAGAGCTTTTCAACCGTAATTCGATGGTCACATAAAGATTAAAGTCATGGGCAATGGAGGCATCCTAGAAAATGTTTGAGAACTATTGATTTCTAGGATCGAAGAGAACATAATTTTACCGAACACTGCGGGCGAGATGGAAATAAAAACCAAACTAAACACTAATATAGGGGGTATAATGATATTATCTTTAACCGTAAAATAATTCGATTTCGGAAGTATCAGTATCCAATATCCCATCAATCACAAGTTCTCGGAACTGAAAAGAGAAGCAATCGATCGCATTACATTTATCAATTTATATCCGTCCTCCACAAATATCTATCCCATCGATTCAAAAACAAACAAATGCGGTGGAAAGCGATGGAACAGATGAACTTTTTTCAGTGATCCCTTCTGAGCATTTAAATGATTTTCCATCGCCTTTCCCCGTGGAGGAATGGGAGTTAGAGTAAGTTTCAAGTGGAAGAGGAAAAACATTTTCGCTCATTGTCTTTTTAACTCTCAGTGACGGATTTTAAATTGAAAAACTTAATTCGCCTCTTTTTTTCTTCTTTCTCAATGGCTGACTCTAAGTCACGTTTGGGAATATTCGTTTCTATATATACTTTTGAATTGATAGAGGGATAAAATCCTGCATACTTTTTCTTCATTTATTCTATATGTAGTACATCGTTGATTATGTGTTTGTAAAAGAAGCAATAGAAATTTTTTTTTTTTTTAAAGACTTATTTTCGTTATAATATTCGGACGATTATTTTTGAAATTCTGTATCGTTGATTCGACGATAACATGAAAATTCTGCATAACATTCGACGATAACAAATGTCGATGCCCTGGTTTATGATAGCTATCATTAGCGGTTTTATTTCACGTAAATATGATGCGTGGATTTTGAGAAGATATTTTTTATTGCGGTCATGAAATTGCTCCATTTTGAATTTAGATTGGTAGATGCAATGAGACATTTTACAGCTTTTGTATTTTATTATCGGGTTTGTCAAAATAAAACCAATGATATGTCGTGAGTTTATCTTAAGAAATATTCTCTACAAATTTTAACGTTTTTCTTCTGATCAGTCAAGAAATAACGAAAAAAAAAATTCGAAATGCCAAGATAAAAGTAGGGTGAAACTAATTATAAAATAGTGTTTGGGTTAAGGGGAAGGAAAACATAAGAATTTTTTTCTTTCTAACTTTTTGGCTTATCAGTATGGTTGACATTTTGTTAATGTGATAAAATCAGTGTTGAACAGACTAGCTTCATCTAAGGAAAATTCTTATCAACTTTTAATTTTCGAAAACTCGTTATTTTCATTTAACAAAAAGTAGCAGATACAGTCATACGCTGATTATTTTAACACGATAAAAATATCATGAATCTCTATCATAATAATCTCTGTTCATGTCTTAAGTGGAATTTTACTAAAGAGCTTTTTTATGTTATTTAGATATATGTTTTATGTTCAAGAATAAATGCCTGTAAAAAGTTTATAACAATTTTTCTTTCATTTGCATCTGAATCGGGAACAATTTCATTGCAGAAAAAAAAAAAAAAAAAAACCGGTTTGTGAAAGAAATATCAATGATAATGTATTAAAGAAAAATGTGTTAAAAATGTGTTAAACAGAATGGTATATATGATTGTTAGAATTATTTAAAGGATTTAATAAAGTTCTCCATCATTAATTATGTTACGGAAAAGTTCTGATTTAGTTTTCGTGGAAAAAAGCTTTATAGATGAAACGAAAAGGTTTAAAAACAAGCATTGTGAGGAGCTCGAGATAAAAATGGTTGCCTCACAGTTTTACGAATCTATTTAATTTGATTCTACTTTCAGACATTTTACTAAAAAGTACTATTTACACATAAATTAAAGTAATATGATAATTAGTAGATAAGAAAATATTTGAATTTTGATATATATACTCAAATCTGTTTTTGTACGAGGGATAGCGTCCACATAAAGAAAACCACCAGACAAAATTCTGAAACTTCATTAGTAACTCTTCAATATATTTTTTGCAACACATTTAAAATATGAGGTAATTAAGGAACGCATAAAAAAGTGCCGAGTACAAAATATGAATGAAAACCTCACGATATAGCTAGAAACTGGTTTTCTAAAGAAAGCAAAATCAATTTACTCACGGAAACATTTTCAAATGTTTTATTTGCTTATACATTGAGTACCACATATACGAAAATTTCGAAATGTACTCATACAAATTGTTCTTCGAAATCGATCACGCGGAATTTCTTGTGGACAACTGGTTCAAACTCACTTCTTCACTTGAAGATGCTACCTCACATTCGTTCAGTGTTCACATTTTTGATCGATTCAATGGAGTTGGTGATCAATTTTTGAGACGACGGATGTTCAATTAGCCTTTTGTACATGTCGCGATAACTAGACGTATAAGAGAGAGAAGTTCATTCAGGGATTTTTAAGTTCTTCCAGAACTGATATTTGGTTATGTGATGATGTAACATCTGTTGGGCCTCCTGTTGTTTTCTTTTTATATTACTTTTTCGATAACTTTTTATTCATTTCATGCATTGGATGCATTCTTATTAAGAACCTTATATCGCACATGAAAAATCACACAAAAAGGAACGCATAAAAACAGGTTTGATTGTATTACATTTCATTTAAAGCCTTAAGAGGAAGTTTATTCCAAGAGCAAGAAAGGTTTACTCACAAATAAAACGTTATCTTACAGTTTACCTCTGACTGACTTTCCACTAGCATACATTGCATATCTAGCGTAAGTTACATAGTTTTCGCCGTTAAATTACAGATTACTAAGTTACATAATTTTTACGTGAATTCGATAAATTGCACAATTTTTTTTTTACTTTCGCGTATACAAAAGAGAAAATCCACGATTGCTAAAATATTAGATTATAAAACAAATTTGTTTGAAAAATTCGTTTCGAATTCAGCGAGAAGGAGCAATTTTTTAAGAATCAAGTACTTTTTTCTCCTCTATATCGATTGCATTAGTGTTCGCGTTTTCAGATATCTTCATGAACTTCACCCTAAATGTATATGGCAGACAAATTTCCACCTACTACATTTGTGTTCTTTGTTCTATTGTGTTTTATTTTAACAAATAAAAATAAAATCGTCGCTGATCAGTGGCAACAGACAAATGAAATTCTGCCGACAGTTTTTATCAACTCGTATCAAGGAAAGAAGGCTGTTATGCAAGTGAAAATGAAAAAAAAAAGTTTATTGTTGTCTTTCCTGTTGTCTACTAGAAGCCCTTCACCACAAATAACGTATGCTCTGACATGCAAGTGTATTTCCTTACCTGTTCTGGGTGGGTTTTTATGGGGAAAAAACTGATTTAGTTCCTGAGGTTGAATGGTCAAAATTAATGTTTTTTTATGTTTTTTGAAATTGCGAAGGCGTGTGGCAATGGTGTTGCTTTTTAGCGTAACAAAAGTCAATGCTTTGTTAAGCAAAACCTAAAACTAACATGTTTGGATAAAAATCTTGTCACCATTTCAGCACTTATTTCGCATTTTCCGTGTTCATTTTCACCTGGGAAATCTTGCGAAATACATTTTGTTTTCGTCACAAGAAAAATGTTCACAAAACACAAATAGTTTTGTGAAATGTGCTTAAATAGACGCATTATTTAAAAATGATTTGCATATGATGTAAATGTGTAACTAATGTTGGTTTGGTGTGCTTTTTAACGTAGAATAGGACCCAAAAATTGTGCAATGATTTTGCGTTTCGCGGTTGTATGAAAATTCCTGATCTTTTATAAAAAGACACAGTACCCCCCAAATGACCAAAATATTAAAAACTATTTTATTGCCTTATTTTAGTTGTGCGACTTTTCTAAATATATGTATAAAATTTCACAGTTCTAGCTACATTATTTAGCAAATTATTTAAATTTTCTTTTTAACAGTGTGTCAAATAATTACATTGCTATTCAAAATTTTAAGCTGCTTTTTTCAGCCTTTTATTTTTCGTGATGGTCATCTATATATATATAAGCGAAATACCACTGACTGACTCATCACGATATCTCTAAAACTATACAACCGATTGACTTGAAATTTGGTACAGTTACTCATTTTGCGATGTAGACGCTCACTAAGAACGGATTTTACGGAATTCTAATCCTAAATGTAATTTTCATCCGTTAATCTTTTCTTATCCATTGGTTATGTCATTTTTGGCGACTTTATCGCTAAAAATGATATGACCGACGCCAAACGGAATATATTTTTTTTATATGTATACTGTGTATTGCTACCAATTCAGTTTACTTGGCGAGATTTGCGCGTGCGAAATGGAAAATACCAAATAATTTAATATTGATGCGCTGATGGAGGATGGATTTATCACCAAATATCTTCCACCGCCAAGTCGAAGCATTTCAATGACCTTGCATTGTGAATTTTAAAAAGCTATACTATGGTAACCCCAGCTGACTTCCGCCCGCTTTGCTCAGCAAAAAATAATTTTTTATTGTTGTGGAACCTAGACGTAAGTTTTAAATTTATGAGAAAAGTATTTTATTATTAATAATGATTGATAAATTACATTTGTAAATCTAAACGCAATCTTACGAAGATATTGAAGTTGGCTTTTAACAAATGAATAATAACGGTATGTTATTCATATCATTGATAAAAAAAAAAAATAAGTAGCTGTCAAAATATTTATTGCGATGTACGCATTAACCTAATGTAAACATTTTGCAAATGTTTTGTTTTTGTATTTTGGCAATTTTTAGTTTATGGTTTCTAGGAAATAAACGTTTTTGTTTTTTTAAAATGGCTGGATATTTTATCGTTTTCAGAATACAGAATTATTTTTAATGATATGATTTTTTAAGAGCTATTCTGTCTATTCAAATGCGGTTTTAGATATGCTGCTAGCATAAGAGTTATCCCTATGTAAAAAGGATAACGTAATACGGGTGATTTCTTGCTAAATTTTTTTACTATACTTTATCTTTTTGTAAGTATTTTTTGTTGAATTTTTAAATAATTTGATTTTAAAAAATTAATTATATTTTTTAACTTGAAAAGTATTTCATTGTAGGTTAATACAAATTGATTTTTCTTATTTACTTTTCAGTTATAGTTTTTAATAATGGATGTTGAATATATTTGGATAGATAGAATACCTACTCCTTTCAAAGTTTTTAAAATTCTTGACGAAGGAGCAAGTTTATTTTCGTCTCTGTCTTTGCTGGTGTTCGGTGACATATCGATGGCGTATAAAATGAGAAATATTATCGTTTCTCACATGTTTAACAACTGGTTTCGGTTAAAATGCTACACTCAAATGCTACCTGGCGCTCCTTATAATACTAACGATTTATATTTTACCGAAAGGTGTAAACCAAACACGTATGGATCTATTTGCGAAATTATGGCGGTGGCAGAGCTATTTCCCTATCAGTTCGAAGTGTATCAAGGCGTCTGCCTTATAGCTTCTGTTGGTGAAACAATTCAGAGGGAAAAAAAATTACGTTTTACGGGAAACTATAATAGTGGACATTTTGATGTTTATATTGAAATAGTTGGATTAACAAATAAAAGTAAAGTTAACCTTGGTGATGATAATGTGAAACAAAATGAAGAAAATGTGTCATCTTTAGTGTTTCATCCTCAAGAAAATGTATCTATGCTACTTTCAAAGACTCAATCAATATCTAACATTAATTTATCAAGTTCAAGTGAATAGATTATTAATGATATAATATCTCTTCAAATAAATAAAGGTAAAAAAAAGAGGAAAAATATTCACAAATTCAATTAGATATGAACAAGTAAGACACGCTGTTGAAAGTATACTCAAAGTCATCTTGAAATACATAGAGAAGTTGCTTCAAAATATACTAAAAGCCATCCTGAAGTACATAGAGCAGCAATACGAAAATACTTTTCTAATAACCCCCCTATGAATCAGGCAGCTGTAATTAATTGCAATGAAAAAAGATCAAAGTTAAATTAGTGCCTTGGATTTCTAAAGCTTTGGTTTTAAATATATATAACAGATATTGACTATTTAAATGATAAAATCGCAGATAAAAAATATCAGAAAACGTTTGTCCTGTTTGTAGTGCCATGCTTTAAAATTGATAGAAGAACCTCCAGGAATGTGCTGCAGCGGTGATCAAGTCCAAATTCTTGCTATTAGATCCTACCCTGAACCTTTGAATAGTCTTCTTAACCATAAGGATAAGCTTTCAGAATATTTTCTTTCTATAATTATTTTGAACCACGGTCAAGTGACGAGGACGACAACTGAGCTGGTACCCCCCTCTCCTAACATCCACACCACACCAACGGGAGGACTTTGGGCCCCGACAGATTTAACGTGCATCCACCCCGGCTACACGGTGGGTCTTTGGCGGCCAAGGATCGAACCCGCGACTGAGCGAAAACCGCCGGCCACGAATCCGAAACCTTGCCTACTAGGCTACCTAAAGATTGGTACGTCAATAATGTTGTTGCGTAATTTAAATCCTCCTAAATTATGTAACAGCACCAGACTCAAAGTGAAATCTCTAAAAAGAAACGTTATAGAAGCGACTATTTTTACAGGAAAGTATGAGGGTGAAAATATATTCATTCCAAGAATACCATTAATTCCATCAGATTATCATTTTGAATTTAAGCGTTTGCAGTTTCCAGTTAGACTTTGCTTTGCGATGACTATCAATAAAGCACAAGGGCAGAGTTTAAAATTAGCAGGTGTAGATTTACAAAGTGTCTGTTTTTCACATGGTCAATTTTATATGGCATGTTCAAGAGTTAGTTCACGTGAAAATCTAATCAACCTTCAACCAGAAAAACGAACGAAGAATGTTGTCTACAGAGATGTTTTGGAAATGTAGGCATATTACTTCATATTTTTCTAATATTTAACTATTTCTAAAATAAGAATAAGATAAAATAATAATGAATGTAATAATTAAGATAAATAAATTGATATAATAAAAAATAAAAATGTAGTTGTCACCTCAAAAATTGCCATGCATTCAAAATAAAGACAATAGAAATGTAATACACAAAAAAATTGTTTCAACAGGTTTAAAAAATAAAAAAATATATATAAAAATGTATTTTTATTTTTATGTTGGCAATTTTTACATGGTTTTGGCCTACTGGGGATCCGCCATGTAGAATAATGGGAACACATCGCACTACACACTACCTCATCGGTGATGCGGAATCCTGTTCAACGACAGATTTACGGACTAAATTACATTTTCATTGATGAATTATTAACACTTAAATACTTTTCTCATATGTTTGAAAGTCATGGATAACCATTATTACAGACAATCAATTTCTAAAATTTTTAAATTCAGATTATAATTAAATTTAAAAATTTCTTGATATTTTACGTATAGGTTCCAAAATATAATATTATCGTCTGCCCAGCGAAGCGGGCGGGTATCAGCTAGTGTTCTATAAATGCTAGATTTTTTTTGTAATCATTAATAAAGTTTTGTGAAGTTTTTTCTGGTTATTTCTCATAATAAGTTTATAATCCTCTACGGGGAATAAAAATTGAAATTAAAATAAATAAATCCATGAAACTAGACTTAGCAATTTTTTTAATGTTTTTAGTACAGTCTGATTTTTTTTTTTTTTTTTACAAATCTATAAACAACATACCCACGAACAACGTCTTATATAACGAAACTCGTGCATAAATTGTGACAAACACTTCTAAGAAATTGAGAAAAAAGGCTTAAAAATATTACAATTTGTATGAAAAATAGGAAATTTATTAAATATTGAAATATACTCATGGACAAAAAAAATTAGCGCACCAAGAAGGAGTCGTTAAAATTAAACGAAATTTTACATACGTAATGACTACTTTGATATAAATAAAATATTAGAAAATCAAAGAAAAAGGATCATTTATTTCAGAGAAGGAGGCAAAAGAACGGAGGTTGTGGAACCCCCTGTTGCGCGAATGCACGATGCGATACGATCGGGCGTTGAGGCATACAAGCTCTGTATGATGTCTTGAGACATTTCGTCCCATATTTGCTGTAACCTTGCCTCTAGTTCGTTCAAACTCGTGGGGTGCCCAACTCGCCGTCCCAAATGATTCCAGATATGCTCGATTGGAGACAAATCTGGGGATCGGACAGGCCAAGGAAGGGTAGTAACAGTGAGGAGGCAGTCTTGTGACACCCTTGCCGTGTGAGGCCGAGCATTGTCTTGTTGAAAAAAAGCCATTGCATGAGTGGCAACACATGTGGTTGCAGGATGTCAGGGACATACCGCTGGGCTGTCATGGTGCCACGGATCAATACTAGGGGTGACCGTGTATTGTAAGCAATGGCACCCCACACCATCACACCAGCTGTGGGAGCGATGTGTCGCTGTAAAGTAAACTCAGGATTGAGACGTTCACCATGGGGTCACTACACACGAACACGATTGTCATCACTGCTGAGATTGAATCTGGATTCGTCGCTAAAGACGACCTGGTTCCATTCCGCTGCAGTTCAGTTTCCTCATGCGCGGCACCACTCCAAACGGAGGCGTCGATAGGTGGGCGTCAAGGACAGTACACGTAATGGGAACCGCGATCCCAAATCTCCTTCAGCCAGGCGCCATCGTAGGGTTCGAGAGGACACAGGGACCCCTAGTGAAGGTGCTATCTGTGCCTGGATGGCGGCCGATAAAGCAGTTGTCTGTACGCGTGCATTTCTTACGATGTGGCGGTCTTCTCGACGACTGGTCTGTCGAGGGCGTCCTGAGCCTGGTCTTCGTGTAAATGACATCTCTCGGATCCACTGGTCCCAACACCTCCTCACAACACAATCAGAGTGGCCTAATTGACGAGCTACTCGCCTAGCTGACCACCCAGCTTTTATCATGCCGATGATTCTCCCCCTCTCAAACTGCGACAGCTGCTCATATTGTCTTCGAAAATGGCGTAATGGCATGTCTACCTCAGCTCTTCCTTTGTAAACGATTCAGCATACTCAAACAAGCTTTGGTTACCTGTTTTATACTCCACGGAGAACGACATTAAACGCCCTCTACCGGCTATACGTAATGCGCAATCACGCTGCATTTCTAATCATTTGCATATTTCCCGACATGTACCTTCATGCCAAGTTTCGTTACGATCCCGCAATTATTTATTGGTGCGCTAATTTTTTTGTCCATGAGTGTACTTTGAAAAACAATTAAAATTTTATACTATTTCAAAAACGTAAATAACTTTTTATTCTCTTTCTAAATTCGTGTTTTAAATGTCGTCAACTGTGGAGAATTAAAATTTGTCTCTAAAATATCTAACTAAAAACAGTTACTGGATATAAAGTCCGCTTCAGAGAAAAGATTAGTTGAAATTTCATACAGATTGATTTTAAATACAAATTAATATATTTAAACTTTCTCTCAATGCATTTTAAAACGTATCCAAAGACTGTTTTAAAGTAACACAATTAAAGCGCTTAATGAACTCCTTCTCTTCCATCGTACAAGCGGCCGCGTTAGCCGTCATGGAGGCGAACTTGCAGCCGGAATTATTTCGTGTCGATCCGTGGGCTCCAGACCTGTGAAGTTTGGTTTGGTTTTATTAACGTCACACTAGAAGCAACACAAGGGCTATTGGCGACGGACCTCGGTCAAGTGATGATCAGACCTGTGAAATCACTAGACCTACCGTTTTGCAATCTGATGCACGGTAAATCTGTAGAGGCTCCGGGTCCTCCGATTCGCGGGGAAATTAGGAAAATGGTTCAATGGTCACTTCAATTCAAGTGTCATCCTCGTGACTTGATCGAGGCTCAAAATGATATCCGACGCCAATACCTATCGTGTTGCGTCTACGTGAGAAATTTGCAAGTTATCAATTAATCAATGAGCTTTTACGCACCCATCATACAACCACATCGTATTGGAAACTTGAAAACTCAATGTTTGTTTAAAACGTTTTCACTTACATTAGATAACAGTCACAGATTTTAATTCATGCATAGACGTCCGTAATCAAAACTCATTTGAATTTTATTTGGATATTCAGCAATTATTGAAACTCTTCCTTCAATGCGTATAAAAGTTATATAAAACGCGATATAAAGAAACGAAAATTTTTACTTATGTCTTATTTTTTTTGTTAATGATTTCAGATATTTTTAAATCAGAACTAATTTTTCTTAATTATTTCAATTCGTTGATTTGTAAAAGTAAATCAATTCTTAAAATGTTATAAACTTTTTATCTATTTTACATTTCACAATTCTCGTTAACTTGATAATTATTGATACTGGACCGAAGGAGACTTTTTTACAGCGTTTTTCTGTGTTTCACTTGGTGTGAGTGTGAAAGAGAGTGTGTATATATGTGAGTGTCAACAGATTTTCGATCGTTAATTTAATCAACTTCCCTTCAAGCTAGAGCTCTGAAACTTTGGTAATCGTTCTTATTCCCCTAACAATGCAATATTTAGACATTTGCGATAAGTTTTAACTAATATTTCAATATTTTTTTTAATAATGTAGTTTGTGTAGTAATGTGGCGCCATCTATGAAAGGTATATTGAATTACGCAAAGTGATCTTAAAGACGAGAGAGTTCTGAGGTTTTTTACAGAGTTTTAACTAATGTTTCAATAATTTTTTTTAATAAACTTTGCCACCATTTAAAAACGTTGTTTTAAAAAGCGTTGATTTCTATCTTGAATTATTTAATTTCATCAACACATGTGCACTCATTACGCATATTCTCTCTCTCTCTCTTTTTTTTTTTTTGAAATTCCTACTTAATTTTGCATTTCACGAGATGACTCTTTTTGCAAGAATGAATTGACACAAAGGGACTAAAAAGGATTACGAACTCCTCAGGCATATTCTTCTTAAGTGGCTTGTTTTTAAACATGGGGACAGAACTCTGATATTACTACTGCAAAATCTTTTCACAGCATTTAGCTTACGATTGGGCAGAATGTTCTAAATTTATCTCTTCTTTCTTGGCCGGGAATTCATTGCGTACATCACATTTCAGTTTGGATAAAAGCATGCTCCTTCGTACATTTGAAATTCTCACATATAAAATATTTCTTCATAATATCGCCCATTATCAGTTTAGAATCTTTGGATTTATTAGCATAAAAAGAAGTTAGTGAAAAACACTGTTCCATTTCTGTAAACGTCACTTGTGGATTTCTCAGAAACCGGTGTCCGTGGCATCACGACCTTGTCCCCACAGTCCATCACCCTTTCTTGCGAAGGAGAAAATTCACCTTTTTTTATTAACCAAGAATACGAAACATCCACGAATTGCGATATTCTGTGTTGCGGTGTCACTTTCACTTTTACTACTTTTAATCACGTGCGTGAGTTGTTGGCGCTGTCGTTAAACTGCGCCAGCCACAAAGGTAGAAACAGGTTTTCACCTCTGTGTTGCTTTTCTTGGGTGATTTTATAAGTTGTTAGTCTTTTGACTTTTTCAACAGGATACACGGATGTTCATCTCGAAGGCCACGTGATTACGGTCTCTGGGTGAACGATATTGTTACTTCTTGAGGGATTCTGTCAATTGTAAAAATCTTTGATACTTAGCCATATCTAGAACATTTCATTGATCATGAGGCTCGTACCTTTTCACTTTATAAGTTAGGTATGCCACTTCTCGCATTGTATGGACTTGTTTTTTCTTATGGTTTTATAAAAGCACATATTAAGTAGGCTCAATAAATAACGACGCAGATGACATGGCACAAAAATTATGGAATATAAAAATGACGGTTCTCTAATGTGCACTCATGTCTAAAATTATTAGATGATTAATAATATCATGGATTTCTCAGAATGTGAGAACTATAATTTTATGAATTTTTGTTGAATGATACATAACATTATAACTCATAAAATTTACAGGAAAAAAATAAGAACGTTTAATAAGTTATAAAATTGTAGCATGGAACAATAAAGTGTCAAAAATATGTGACAAGGAGTATTTAGAAAAAAGAAAAAAAAAAAGGAATTCTTTAAGAAAATGACGGCTTATAAATTTAATGTGGTGTTTGATCGCCCCTGACATATATACACTTATCACAACGTGATGAATACTTATAACAATGTCGTTATCCGCAGTTTGGGGATTTAAATACCAGCTTCACAGTAATGCAGTTTTCAGTGCATTTATAAGAAGAGGATATCTTCGTACAACGCTATTTTTACAAAGTAGTCCCCCATCGCATTCAGATCAAGAATTTAGCTGGCCACTGTATTCGCTCCATAGTTTCTTTTTCGAGAAGTTTGTCCACGAGGTTTTCTCGATGAAAACGAGCATTAACGGCCATAAATAAAAAAAAAAAAAGTCAGATCCTCGCGCAAAAGTCTTACATAAGGTTCCAAGATCTCATCACGATGTCTCTGGTTGATTACACTACCTATGTTGAAATGTCTATTTATCATTATTCTTCCCATACCACCACACCTGCACTACCGAAACAGTCACTTTCCATAATGTCCGAAGGAAGATTTTGTGTTCCTAACTCTTTCTAGATATAAACGCCTTTAGAAAACGGTAAACTAAAACTTGACACATCAGTAAGGCTATGGATCCATTGGTGTTCACACCACTTCTGATGTTCTTTGCTCCAATGAAAGCGACCCTCTTTTACTGTGCTAAACCCATACCTTTAGCTTTCTAACGTAAAGGACTTTTTCATTAGGTTTACAGTGCACCTTCGAAGAACGTTTTTAGAGTTTTTTTTGTCTGCAATCGCATATTTTCTGAAAAATAGAAAAACACATAAAAAAAAGTTTTGTACATGTTTATTTTTTCTGTCAAAAGGGTATTTTATACAAATATAAACAAAAATTAAGATTTTCCACAGAACGTGGTAACTCAAAAGAAAATAAATATATTGGTCTATTGTAAATTGAATAATACAGAACATATTTTAATCTAGAGAATAAATCATTATTCTGATAATACAGCTCTTACGTAGGAAGCTACAGTAGTTCAAATTTTGAGCAGAGAACTTTTTTTTAAAGTCATTAAAAACATTATATATATATATATATATATATATATATATATATATATATGTACTAGCTAGAATTTCTAGTGTAGAAAAAAAATAACTAACTTATTGGAAGTGTATAAGGATGTGGAATATGAGTGAAAAAGGCATAGAGCGCTGTGAACGATGAGGGAATATAAAAATAACAAAACACCAAACATTAATTTTTTCAGTTTATCAAAAGTAATAATTATTTATATCATTAATTCATTACATAATATCAATCTCTTAATGCTACAGCGTGAACAATATTTTTTGTTAGCCCGTCTTTAGCTAATACAAACAAACTTGATGGTTTACCACCCATTCGAGAGCATGCAACGTATAATTGTCCGTGTGAAAAACATGGTGTGCTCAAATCTAAGCCACAAACAGACATTGTTTGGCCTTGGGATTTATTAATAGTCATTGCAAATGCCAATCTAATCGGAAAATGAATACGCTTAAATTGAATTGGCACATCTGTGGGTATAATAGGTATTCGTGGTATTAATATATTTTCACCTCGAAACTTGCCATTTAAAATGGTGCCTTCGATAACGTTTTTCATTAATTTTTTAATGACTAATCGCTTACTGTTGCACAGCCGTGGCGGGTTCAAATTACGAAGCAAAATAATCGGAGATCCAACCTTCAATTGCAAGTTATGTGGTGGCATGCCTGGCAAATCCAGTGAGTTCAAAAACTCTGTTGGAAAATTTACAGCTTCAGTGTCATCGCAAACTGTATCAATAGATTTATATGATACCAAGTCCCCTGACAATAAATGTTGTATCTTCAGACTCAAAATGTCAACGTCCACATTTTTTGCTGCTAAAATTGCTTTTTCTGCAAGCCACTCGAGATTTATGTAATTCGTGTGTGCATCGGGAAATATTTGTTCAATGAGAGCATCTTGCGAATCAATGATTGTGCAGAAATCAGTCGCTAATTTTATGTATCCAGTTTCATCTATAGTGACTTTTCCATCGCCGATATCTAAGAGTTGTTTTGAGAATGTTTCAGCGAATGGGTCTTGAAGCATTTGAACGCGCATATTTACTTTCAGCTGTACTATTTCATTTCAGTGTTCATTAAATCAGTTGCACCTCGATTTGGCGAATTAATACCGAAATGACTGAGTGGTAAGTTGGCAATGATAATGCAAAGATCCTCAATAGCAATCAATGCTTCATTGTACATATGGTCGCTGAATGTTATCGCTAGATCGTTACACCGTGTACGATGTTGATGCAATATATCATCAGTCATTGAATCTTTGTGATTATCCCACAATATCTCTGCTCGGGCTGGGAAACATGTAGTCAACACTATAGCGAATAGTAGACGAATTCGTATTGCTGTACAGTTCAATGCTGCTTCAGCAAGCATACATTCCCACTGATTGTCATCTTCCAGCAAGCCGAGTGCAAGGCATGCATCTTTATACGTTGTATACTGTTGCCCATTCACTTTACGTATATCTTGAAATGACAATGGGCCAGTAACATTAACCAACAATTGTCGAAGATAAAAGCACTTAGTCTGTCTTGGATTCACTGTAAATACTCGGCCCAAGGCGTTTGATTTGAATAAATTGGGACATGCATCAACTGGTGAGCCTTGCTTGCGGGGTATCCATTGTTTTGTTTGAGCCCATGTGAAATAGCGTGGTACTTGTGAATAAAGTAAAGTACGTGCAAAGGCACCAAAATCATCCGCACGATTACGCAATTCAAAAAATTCAGTGAGTGTAATTTTTGGTGGATTTATAGCTCGATCAATCGCTGTCTCGTTCGTGAAATATACACGCTGACCGTTTTCAAGATGAATGGCTAACTGAACAACTGCTGGATCCCGTTCATGAATCGGAAAACCAAAGATACGACAAACAAAAAATTTCTCAATTGTAATAAAAATCTAACTTTCACCGAAATCGTTTTTCACCATTCCCAACAATATTTTCGTTATAAATAAGAAAGAATAATATTTGATTTTATAATAAACGTATAAAAATAATTTTTACTTACAACTCAATAGCCGTTGTTTGCAGGAACTCGTGACACGTGTTGAGTATTTTAGAGGTTATGTAAATCACTTAATTAACTGATCGTGCGAATTACACTCAAAATTAATAATTTTATTAGTTGTTTTGTTGGCAAAATTTTTGAGGTGGACACCCCTTATCACTTAGAGGTTTGAAAAATAGATAGTAGCCGATTCTCAGACTTACTGCATATGCATAAAAAATTTCATAAGAATCGGTCAAGCCGTTTCGGAGGAGTATGGGAACGAACATCGTGACACGAAAATTTTCTATATTAGATATATATCCAACTATTTTTTTACATGGTAGATATGTTCCTTAGAAAACCGTTTAAAAACAATTCGTGTAAAAAATACATGCGACGTATGGTAAATTTGGGGATATGTTCCACAACTTTAAAGAATCGTGTAAGATGAAAAAACTCCAAATATTTTCGTAAAAAAAATTAAAAAAAAACAAAACGTGCAAAAAAGTAATAATGAAATCCATATTGCATATTTATAAAACAAAAATTCATTTTTATTACAAAGAAATTAAAATTAGTGTACAGTGAAGGTTCAATTTATTGTTACATACAACACAGATAAAAATTGAAATTGAAATTCGGAATAAAACTACTAATTAACAACTATTCATAGCTACTTGATAGTTAAAGTGCACGTTTATTACGAACTGGATCAAAAGTGCTATCAGCTATCAGTTTACTACTGTCGGCTTTGATTCAACTGAAGAATTTCGTTCTTTATTAACGGCCTCTGTTGGTTTTTATTTTAGTTTTAACAAAGTTTATTGTTAGAGGCTGTTTTTTTTCGGGGGAAGGTTCACAAGTCACTTATATAGTAGTTCATGATATCCTACTACACAAACCTTAAGGTTAAGTTCAAATCGTAATGGACGCTCTATGTCAGGATCATGAGTAAAAAAATGTTCCATACTTGTAGCAAATTTCAAGCCCTCGTGAGTTATATCAGTTGTTAATAGATGATCTTCATCTTCGACTTCATCATTACCGACTTCTTTATTATCATAAACTGTCATAAATTCGATCAAATCATCTTCATCCAAAGGGTTTTCTAGCATCAATCCTTCGATGTCAGCCGTTTGCATGTTGCTAAAACCTTCGCCCCCCCCATTGCATTTGATAGAGTTATAATTTCGGAGCATACAGCAGATTTTTGTACAATGAAATTCACTTTTCACGCATGCTATAAATTTTTTTTTTATCAACAAGCATTTAAGGTTGATTGGAGCTGCGTTTGAAGACAAAAAAAAAAACATGTGTAAAATAATCCATAATCTTAAACTTTTTCCATGCTTACACAACGGTCAAACTTTTGTCTTCCACTGAATCTAAAATATATTTAAACGTTTAATTCATGTAGTATTTTTTAAATGCTGCTATAATACCCTGATCGAGTGTCTGAAATAAAAGAGTTGGTATTAGGCGGTAAAAACAGCATTTGAATATTCGGAAAAATTTTGGTGGTGGTGGGGATTCGCGTTAGAACAAAAAATTCGTGTAAAAAAGTATATTGGGAACCGTGTTATTTCAAAACTATGTAAAAAAAGAATTAGATAAATATATTGCCAATTAGTAGAATTTCTGTTACGATGGACAATTATTGCCATATATCAATCTTTAGAAATATATACGTTTACAGTATATGCTTATATGAGTTATACGTTTACAATCTTGTCCGGGGCCATCATACAACAGCTCCAGAATTTTGAAATTGTTTCCATAGCATAAAGACGTTTTGATGGAAATATTCACGCAACTCGCTGCTTCCATGATCGTCTGTCTTCCATGATCGTTACATGCATGGATGGTATGCTGGAAATGTCACTTTTAAGTGACTATTTTAAATTTTGAATAACTTTTGCAGCCAATTTGTTATTTACTTTACTGAATGTTTAAAGACAAAATCAAACTGCAAAATAATTCCGAATACTGGCCTCTGCTGGAGTATGAGCATAAATTTAATTCAATGAAGTATTATTTAATGTCTAAACAGTTTTAGATCCACTCTTTCTTGTGTTTATATAGAGTTTCTTTTTGGAGAACATGTCGATATTCATGTTTCATTTAATATAAGTTCCTGCATTCTTAATGCTATAACATCGTGTTAAATACGAGAGTGATTTACAAAGTACCTTACATGGGAATGGAAAATGGGATATTAGGAATGGTGATGGGGTAATTCACTCTCAGCAGTTCAATGATCCTTCCCCCGCTTTTTTAAAGAAATTGAAGATTATGATGCCCTTCGCATCCCAATATCGCCTTCTTTTGAACTGATTCACCGGAAGCAAATCATTCTTTTGATTATTTCTAGATTTTCGGTACTTATAACGATATATTCAGATCTCATAGACAGTGAAAACTCGACTATAATTAACTTTGATCGAGCAAAAAACTGCTGATCCATGCGTCAATCTCACATTTTTTGTGCGTTATTTAACATATGCCATACGGAATGCAATGCCCAATTGTCTTAGCAACGCTATCCGCCTTCAAACACAGGTACCTTTTGAACTATCTTCGTATGTAGCGCAACATAAATCTTGAAAATCTGTTTTAAAATTTGAAATATCTATAAGGAATTCAAGATTCTTTTTATGCAACAGGAAGTTTATTTTGTGTTTCTTTCTCTCGCAAGTTGATACTAGACCATAGACAATGCTCATTGCCATTTCACAGAGCATTTCTTATCGGTTTTGACAAAAATAACAGTTCTTAAAAGTTTTAACTCCCGGGCAGTAAATCTTTTTAAAAAAGGAACATTCGCATTGACTAACCTGTATTTCACTTATCATTTGGCTCGATTTGGTAATTTATTTATTTAATTGGATGATAAATTTTTAAATTATTTTTGAGAAATGAGTGTTTAATCATAATATGAAATTGCTAGTTAGCAAATAAAATGATTGCTGTTCAAGTTCACGTGAGGGTAAAAATCAGCAAAATCTTCTTTTAATTTCTTTTCCCATACAGCAAAAAATGAAGATGAATTTTAATCATAAAAGTTAATATAACTTTCCTGCTATAAATGCTTCTCACTAAATGGCTGAAATACACGATTGTTATTATTATGCTGGATAATACGCTTTTTCACTTTTGGTAAGACATGAGCTTTTACCAATGAAATGCTTCTGATTTGTTTCGGAGGGGGGGGGGTAAAATCCAGGTAACATTTAATAGATAGATCCTGTTTCATATGGACATTTGCTTTAGCAATATATAGAATGATAGATTCCACTTTTTATACGGACAGAGATAACATTCCAGATGTTTTGCACGTTCTTTTAATGTATAGTATTTCCTGTAGACGTTTCTTACGTATTTTTCAAGTCTATGTATTGCCTTTTCATAAGACTACGAATCCTCTAATATATTTTTCGCTTGGTTCAAAGCATTTTTTTTTCTTTCTGGAAAATGTTTGCCTGTTTTTTAATGCTCGACACGTTTCCGGAAAAGAGGAGCGCAGCCAAGAGCATTTTCTTCTCCATTTCACTTCCTTTCCCAAGAAGAATTGGTTCATCCTCGGTTGTTGCGCTCCCATTCCAATGCTTTTTATCGTCTGCGAACCGTTATTCTCTTCGATTTTACATCAGGCGCGAAACTTTTCTAACTTAACTGCACGATATCTGTTTTCTTCTACCTCTATTTTGGAGCCCTGATAATGTACGTCAGACTTGCAAATTCTTACATTCCTTTTTGGGGGGGAGGGCCCAATGTGTTTCACTAACAAATTTTTGTTACCTACGTTTTTCTATTTGTGCGAAATCCATGATAGTATTTTTTTTTATCAACTTCATGTGAAATATGTGGCTGCGGTCGTTTAGTGGTCATGACCACGAGTTCATGGCAGGAATTTTTTCCGTTGAGACGTGCCTGCGAATTTTGATACCACTAAAGATCCGTCGAATAGAAGGGATGCTGCAAATTAATTCCGTCAGGATTCAAAATCCTTTCGATAGCGTGGTTTGGAAGTTTGGAGAATAGAGGGACAGCTCTCAGGTGACGTTCGCGTCACTTGACGAAACCTGCAACAATAGCCCTTGAATTGCTTCCAAGTGTAACGTGACAAAAGTAAATAATTTCCTGTTGATTTTTCACGAAAAGCATGTGATTGAGTGAAATCTTTCCGTTTCATTAAGTTTGGCGCAAAAGTACTTCTGTTACAGAAGATCAGAAAAAAGAATTTATAGGGATTAAGCTTTGCTTGAGAAAGCAATGTTATTGATTCCATTCATACCTCGTTCTTTTGAAAATTAAACGTAATTCGATAAAAATATATAAAATGTTTAAAATACATAAATATAAACATCTTGGCGATGTTATTGTCAGTGTTGCCTTCATATCAATTCTTATTTTTAGTTAATTTTGTTGTTTATTTATACATTGAAGCATTTTATCATAGTTTTTTTTAACCTTTCTTTTTATGAATTTTACATGTCAATTATGAACACTATTTAATTATTATTTACGAGTTTGAAAGGAACGAGATGGAATTAAAGATATATCGAACAATTTGCTTTTTTTTATGAGTGATATCTTTAAGCCAGCACTTTTAAAATTCAATCGAAATATCTGTTTCCCCCTTTTCTTTCCATATTTTCATACTTTTCATATATGCATAAATTTTTTTTCTTTTAATAAAAATAAAAAAAAAAAAAACTGAACCCCAAAATTTAATTTTATTTGAATACAACAATTACTTAAACAGGCAAAAGAATTCACACACACACAATAAATAAATAAAAGTGACCCTGTCATTTTTTCCAAGGACGCTCACTTCATTAAAAATGAAGAAAGGCTTATTGAAACTACCGAAACTGAAATATCTCGTCATAAGTTACAGAGCTGCTTCCTCTTGTATTTTTTTCAGTCGCAGGAAAGCCCTGAAATATGGGATTCGAAGATAGCGTCCGAGAGATAACGAACTCGGTATTTTTTTTTCTTTCTTCAATCGAAAGTTCTTTAGAATTCGATGGATTTTTATCCACGGGAAATTGCGAACCAGTAACGAAGCTGAAACTATTAAAAATCTTCCTTTCGCTTTATTTGGCGCATAAGTAAGTTAGCAGTGCGAGAATGGAATCGAAGGAGCTTATTAAAAAGATGGACACTCAGCTTCTCGAATGGGTTTCTTAACCAGCTGTAAAAAATTCATAGTTTGATACACATTTTTGAAATGATTTTTGGATTGGTTTCCTCGGTTTTTCTCCCCCTCAGAATCATTCAAATATGTTATTAAATATATTTTTGATATATTTCCCATCTTGTCTTTTGCTCATTTCTTGTGGGGACTGACATCGCTGATATCGTTTGCAAACTGTATAATGCTGAGCTATTCGTGAAACTCTCCTTAAGTAATATCTGGGGTTACTTTCTGATTTTATATTCCAATTTTCGACTCCTTGCCAATCAAATGAAACATAATTAAGAAAAGGAACGCTATGATTTTGAAGATAATGTTATGCATGTGAAATAGAATTGAAAGTGAGGATGGATGGCGGATAGTGAGTAGTCGTAGATGATTGTATGTAAGAAATAGAAGTGATGAGCAGTAGCTGATCTTCTGTGATTTAATTCGGTTAGAGATTAGTCCTGGCTAGAATAAGTTGTAAACTTCAGTATTTGAGAGGTAGCTCACTCCACGCGGATGAATCGGTAAACTAGAATTTTATTATTTAATTCTTAACTAAGTGAAGGTGTGTTGAAGAAAAATAAACGAAAAGAGAGATTGTGAGTTAATTATAATAATTATTAATAGTGAAATTAAGTTCTTTACTAATGTCTTTTCATCAGACTGTGAACTTGTTGTTATATCAGTATTACTTAATTTATCGGGGATGTCCACCGAAATAAATATTGAAGTAACGTTACAACTCATGTAGGAATTGTAGAAAATGAACAAACTTGGCTGCATGATCGGTTTTGATTCCTCTGCATTATATTGTATTGATTGTAGGTTTATGGCGAACGAGCAAAATCTGACTAATCTGCGCCAAACAATAGTTGATAATGGCACAAGTATAATTTTTTTTAAGATCAAATGAGATAAAATTTAATTAAAAAATGACGAGAAAACTATTGTCAGAAATAATTGGTGATGAAAAATATTTTGATAAAAAAAGATTGTTAAAGATCAGTTGGATCATTGATAGATAAAAAAAAAGGGTGTAAATATGATTTAGAATTCAGATTTTATATAAAAATGCAAATACATTGTGGTGGTGTGGTTTCCCCCCACCAAATCAGATAATTGTAGAAAGAACGATTTTAAAAAAGTGCTTCGATAATGATGAAACACCGGACATATAATTAAAATAGGATGCACGGTGTTATGGGACATGACAAGAAGGATACTCGTAAGCTGCCGCACCCAACAAAAGCTACTTGCGAATAAATTGTGTATATCCAATTTGAAGGCGAGTTAACTTTACCTCTGCTCTTCGTGTTGAAATATTAGGCAATACTCCAAAATTAGGCTTCACCGAGTAAATCTTGTTGTGAGTCTGAAGATTCCACGTTTCATGCCATAACGTTTCAATGACTTTTAAAACTACACATTTTAAGTCAGAAATCAGGACTGCTAACTCCACAGGATTCATAGCTGATCATGCAGCCGAATCCGCCCGTTAATTGCCTGAGATTCTTACACGACAAAGTCTCCAACAACATTTGATGTTGTACCTTTTATTTTCCAAATGTCCTGTGATGTTGTACTCTTTATTTTCCAATATCATGTGATCAATCACCACAGGGTGACTCTGATCACCCAGAGTTTCCTATGTTTTCAATACACTCATGCTGTCAGTATACACAATGAATTTATGAGAACTGGAATTTTCCATCAGCGGAAGTGCCCAGTA
This sequence comes from Nephila pilipes, assembly GCA_019974015.1. Classification (NCBI taxonomy): domain Eukaryota; kingdom Metazoa; phylum Arthropoda; class Arachnida; order Araneae; family Nephilidae; genus Nephila; species Nephila pilipes. The sequence goes on along the minus strand of BMAW01005663.1, from coordinate 351,358 downwards.
AAGGGCAACAACTTCGACTGTATAGATACTGCAAGAAGTGTCTAGCCGGAAACTGTGCGTTATATCATTACAAAAGTCACCAACTCCGACGTATCCGATTCCCTTCGAACCGTTCATGTATATGGGAATAAAATCTATGAACTGGCACTGGTGGAAATGAAAGAGGGTTTAGAAAACGATCGGATGTGTTGTACACTTACTGTACTAAGGAAACGGGTTCAGGTATTTAAGCCTTGAAAAGTTGTGTAAGCGTATTGGAACTTTTTGGAATCACCGCATCTGCAGCGTCCATAATCGAGTCAGTGACATTTCGGACAGTATCATCTGTATCTCAATTCTAAACCATTGCGACTATTATAAATGCTAACCTTGTAAAAGAATCACAATCTTCCGGATGGAAATTATATGGGGGATGATGTAAGCGAAATTATATGTGGGATAATTTAACCTGGGAGACTAAAAGAAGGAATTGATCTCCATTGCGAAGATCACTATCCACCTCTAAATTCAACAGCGATAGCAGAGACGACGAACGAATAGCTTGATAGAGGGAAAGAAAGGACCTAGTGTGTGCATGGAAATACGTCTTCTCATCGGTATTTAGTTAACAGAGACAGTGATCAGAAATCAACTGCTCGATCCGTCGTCCGCGAGAGTTTGTCCCCTCAGAGAACTGTGTCCATTAATGTCACATACCAGAAGCAAAAGAGCAGGTAATTGGCTGTCTAAGGTATTCAATTCCTTTTGCGACACAACTTCATTTTGAGGGAGGTAAAAGCAGCAGACTGTGATTAAAGAATGGATGTGAATTTGTACAGCCCCAGCCGGAAGTTATGTGTTCAGTGTTACGATACTATTAGGATTGTTTTGAGATGTGTGTAAGCATGCACCTCTGGTTGAAGATGCAGCGAGGTCAACATCCCTTCGAGCACAATTATATCCATACATCCTAATTGACAAGTTAGTCTTGAGAAAAGTCTCTTGAAGAGCAACGCAAGCAGATTGGTGTGTAGATATTATGGATTTGAGATCTTCAAATCTAGGTCGCGTAAATCGCAGCAGTTCCAAGAAACAAATGAGGCCATTACTTCTTCACACTGGAAGTTGAGGAACCTGTTTCTAGGGTCGTGAAGGTATCATAGTCTTCGATGGATGGATGGAGATCCACCGCATTACTCTCAGAGTCAAAGACTCTGGATTTCTTGCAAGGAATGCGAGGCTATTCTTCGCTGCAGCTTTTAATTCCAACCTCTGTGAAGCCTTTGATTTGGTCAAGGGATTCATTTGTTGAGCCCTAGCAAAGGAATTAAATTTGGTTTGGGTCTTTTTTATGTTGTTGCTATTGTTATTTGAGACTGAGCTGTAAGAGGAGGTGCAAGAAACTACTGTGCTGAGATTTAGAAATTTTTGTGATCTTTATTGCGAATGCAAAATTGACTCCCTCTACAGGGGTACGGGAAGTGACTATTCGGTGAGCTTCAGCTTATGTAATATTTTGGACCGTCTTGACAATAACTATCTCCTTTTCCTCTACCCATTTAGGGAAAGAACGAGAGTATGAAGGATGGTTTCCCTGACAATTTCCCTTCCTTTACAGTTGCACTTTTCTGCAACTGTAAAGGAAGCACTGTCATGTTCTGTCATGACAACGAGCGCAAGTCGATTATGTCCTACAAACGGTCTTAGAGTATCCAAAACGTTGACAATTAAAACATCGTAGAGACTTAAAAACCTAAGGTCTGACGGAAAGGTTTAGATAAGGCTGCCTGGGGGGGGGGAGAGAGATAAACTGTGGTAGGATAAGTGTCGAAAAAGTCAAGATAAGATGTTTCGTAAAAATTACTTTGCCATCTCGTCTTATTGTTGTTATCTGGGTGCTAGAGACATGTTGATCTCGCAAGTTCTTTAATATCTCATTCTTCGATACATTCGTCACTTGACCGTGGTTCAAAATTACGAGGTCCGTCGCCAATAGCCCTCGTGTTGCTTCTAGTGCGACGTTAATATAAACTAAACTAAACTAATCTTCGATACATTCGCTAAGTCCATTGATGAAACAGCACCACGAGAGAAATTAAAGTTAGCATGCAGTTAGGTTTAACTGCATAAGGTCCAAAATATTCTAATTATCATTTGAGCTTGTGTAGCATTGTTGATTTTTACAAGGAGGTCACCAAATCGCATTTTTTTTTCACTTTTCCCATCATACATTGTATGCTTTTTTGGTTAGGAAAGGTGATGTTTTGGGGAACTAGCCTTCATTAGCTTTATAAAGCAATATCGTATGTATTTTTATGTATAGTTACCCTTTTTTATCATTTTCTACAAGGAGAGAAGAAATTGAGGGACTTAGGCTGCCATCAAGGCACACAGTTTTTGGATCCATAATAAGTTGCTTTTTTTGTTTGCTCCAGTTTGCCTCCACCCACCATGGAGCCCAACGAGGGGAGGTAGCCCACCGTCATCTGACCATTGCCTCCTTACGACACACACGGCAAACACGCGAGTTGGTGAACTAACGGTCAGTTCAATGATTAATCTGTGGCGTTGTCGAAAAGAGGAAAAGGAAGGGAGAGAGAAGGGGGAAAAGATCACTGGAGTCCATCGGGTGCGTGATGACCGTACTCAACTAAAGAAGAGGAGTGAGGGAACGAATCCTCCGCTGCAAAACATCAAACTTTTCATTTTAAAACGGCATGGGAGGAAGCATAGAATATCCAAGTTCAACAACGAACTACACTCGATGGAGCATATATTCGGAATTTTTCTTGAGGTTCCAATACGAAGAGCGGATGTCAAGTTGACTCGCCTTCGTAGTGGACATACTCGTTTTACACATAAGCACCTCTTGTTGTTCTCGAGTGTCCTTCATGTCATGTCACTGTTGGGCACTTTTGAATCGTCTGTTCATCAGCTTCATCGCCTCATTTCTTATTCATCTATTTTAAACTAGGGGAAATTACCCCCACCAAGTTATTTGCCATTTTACATTCAATTGAACTTTTATACAAAATTTAAAATCTTAAACCTGACTTTTGATATTTTATATATTTTCTTTTTATTTATTGGTATTTTACATCACCTTTCGGTATATTTTCTTCATATTGGTTTTAAAAATTGTTGCAAATATTTTAACGAATGTTTGGTGCAGCATAACCAAACTTGGCTCTTGCTCCATTAAACCCAACCATCACTTGCTCGCTCGTTTCGCTAGGACCTCAGATAATAGTTAAGAGCCTAAAAATACTAGAATATGACATCAATCACAAAAAAAGAACTATTATATAATTACCTTACCGATTATATATAAATTACGATTTTATCAGATAGTAATTTCAATTGTGTTTCATGTTTCAATTATTTTTATTTATTTTTATTCTGTAGGAGAGTAATAGGATGTAAAAACCCTCCCCAAATGGGATTTTCTTTGAATTTTTCGTTCACTTCTGCGCCGTTGACATTTCCTCTGTTAAGGTTTTTTTTTTTTTTTTTTTTTTTTTTTTTGGCGTCCTTAATTTCATTGACGCTAATCCCTCAAACAGAAAAAAAAATTAATTAATTCAAAGGAGCCGTAGAATAATTAAAAAATAGATAAATTAAGAGATTAGAAAATAATTAGATTGGAAGAAGAGGTGCAAAAAACGAATGTGAGGCAGCGTAATTTAATAGATAAAGCTAAATTTCCAATTAGGATTTTACACACCCTATTTCTCTCTTTTAAATTTTCTTTTGTCCATTATTTTATTCAGAGTAAATTATACAGTAGATCATCAAAAGAATGAGAAACAGAAATATAGTTTGTCAAATATTAATTTTAATAATACATTAAAATATTTGATATATTTCTTTACATTAACTTATGACTTTTTTGTTTGTTTTAAATAGGGCTGTAATAAGGTTATTTAAACCTGTGGAATAATTAGAACAAAAATTAGTTATTACATGTCATATTTAAAAGATTACATACCTATTTTTCAAATTAACATTCATACGTCAAACGTTCTTAATGAGTATTGTAATAAATCGCATCTTTTCGAATCATATTCAAGTGACGAGGTGGAAACAAGAGTCGGCACTTTAATATTTTTAAGCTTCTTAACAACACCACGTTGGGACTGTGAGAGTGAACTAATAAGGCAAATACATGGTGTTTCGAAACTCATGAGCAAAAATTCAAGGAATGACAGAAAACATCTAAACAAGCAATTTTCACCATAAAATGCGTTAGCGGAGAGCAAGTGCGGTGAACCGCAAGACGGCGCTGTAATGGAAAGCATAAAGCGATAATTTTCTTTTTTTTGCGAGTTTCTACCGTGGATTTCAGGAGGCATGACCATGTGAAGAACCCTGGTGACGTCTCCATACTCGTCGCCATGTCTCCTGAAATCCACGGTAGAAATGAAGCTCTTTATGCTTTCCATTACAGCGCCATCTAGCGGTTCACCGCTTGCTCTCTACCTATGCATTGTAAGGTGAAAATTGATTGTTTATATGATTTTTATCATCCTTTGAATTTTTGTCCAAGAGTTTCGAAGCACCTTGTATATTGCACTTACGTTGATTCTCATGTTCTTTGATAGAATCTCGACTCGAACTAGCTGCCTTTCGGTGCTTAGTCCATGATTCTTTGATTGCTTGTGTGACAGGAAAGATTCTATTTTAGATTATGCAATATTACTTTTCAAATTTCGTTGGAAGAAGAAACGTGAAGCAAATATTATTTTCTTCGCAGAAAATATATTTTCAACAAGAAAAATAGCATGGGTAGGACTAAACATACACATGGTTTTTAACTCAAAATTTGTGAAATTTTACTGCAAAATTCACATTATTTAGTATGGAAAATTTGTAGCGAAAAGTTATATCATTATGAAAAATATGAATTATTTAATATTGTTACGAAATGAAATCAAGTCTAAAACACAAGTTATTTATTTAATTTAATTTTTCATGCCCTAAGACCAATCGATTCAAAATTTCTTACAATTCCTTCCAATAGTTCAGGAAATAAATAATTATATCAGGAAATAAATTCAATTTTCAAACTATGATCAGACACCATTGAGTTTTGAGAGGTCATTTAGTAGTATATATACTGTAATTATTGGTCCAATCATCACTTAGTGTAAAAAAAAATGAGGAACCTATTATGACTTATTTTAATGGAAGTAATCGGGTATGTGGCCCCCTAACGTTTTCCCTAATATTTGGGGAACTAATGATTACATTCGAGTGAAATTTGGTTACTTAGGTTAATATTTTTTACCAAATTTTGTAAAGAAAGTAAAAGAGGGAGGGCTCCACAAGGAAAAAAAAATTCTGTTTTAGAATTTAATTTATTATTTTAAGTTAATTAGTCAATCCATTAAAATAAAAAAATTAGTTCCTTTCCATTCCATTAATAGTGATATAAGATTCGTATAGGTACGATAGAAAATTATTAAGGGTGTCCTTCCACCACATTATTAAGGTGTTAAAATTATTAAGGGTGTCCACACCTTTTCCATACTTTTGTACTTGCGAAAGAGACGTGAACTCCTTCTGGAAAGCATTTTCATCGCAATGTTCCTTTCTAACCTGATTGCTTCCCTATTTCGTCAACAGAATTTTGTGAATCTCGCCCTGCACCAACATTACATTCTATTGTTACATCGCGTTGACCGATCATAAAAATTGCCACAGTTAACAAACCCTTGTTGAACGAAGTTTCAAATTATGAAAAGTAAAAATATATGTAAATAATATTGTGTATGTGTAGCAATTGGGCCTTCTACTTTATTGTAATTAAGAAACTATTTTATGTGTGGTATGTTTGTGAAGGTATGTTATTTTTGCCCGATGTGCTGAAGATATTTTTTTCCAAACACTTTCAAGGCTGTAATTTTTTTCTAATTTTATTTTCATTCTAATTTTTCAAAAATTCGTAGACTTTGCTTATTCATAATCTATCCTGATAGAATATTTTTTTAAAATAGAATTAAACTAATTTTTGATAGGTCTTTTATTTCTCTTGAAAGATTTATGAAATGAATATAAAATTAACATAGCTTAATGCTACTTGGAACAGCAGAATTCATACTTTTTTTTTAAAGAAAGGAAAGATGAAGTGTTTAGAATAAAATGGATGTTTACTGAAAATGTCAGATATGTTTAGAATTCTGATGTATTGTCGGAAAAAATGGCAAAGATTCTCGAATTCATTTAAAAATTGCTAAAATATATCTGATAATAAAATCAATTACATCATTGATTAATTAATAACGTCGCACTTACAAACAACACAAGGATTAATGGCGATGGACCTCGTCATTTTGAATCTCAGTCTAGTCATAAGAACGACACCTGAACGGACACCTCTCTCTCTCTCCAAATTTCCACAGAAAGTCCTCGGGAGGGCTGGGATCCTGACAGAATTTGAGTATATCAGAACGTGGCAGTTCTTAAGTGACGTCAAGACTCTAACCCACGATTCCACAGAAACAATGCCGGCCGCAAGCTCGCGACCATGCTAATAGGATTATATTGAACGGGAATTCTAAAATGTTATAGAAAATTGATTGATCTTTTGAAAAAATTTATTTGGAACGAATTTTTTTGTGTGAATTAAATAGAAATTATTTTTGGTTGTGGTGACCAAAAATGTATACATGTAATAATTTCTGTTTATTTTTTTTAAATGTTCAATTCATACAATCGTGACTGATCGTTGAATGCAATCAGTATCAAGCACTTTCAAATACTGTTCTTTTCTTGAAATCATATTTAAATTTTTAAAATTATTTCTTTTTTAATGCTACACAGTAACTTGAAAACTGTTTTTACCTATACTAGCTTTCAGTAATAAATTTCGTTTAAAGTTTCGAAAATTTAATTTTTCCATTTATCTTGTTTAGTTCTGGAATTTTATTTTCTAACTTTCATACAATAAAAAAATATTTTTAAAAATATTTTTCAAGTAAAATACTTGTACCTACGTTAACAAGAAACATAAGATGATGTCTAAAAAAGAAAGTCGCCTGACTTCAAAAAGATTTTGCAAATAGTTTTATAAATTAAATTTCTACTTCACTAATATAATGTTGTGATAAAAAGAAACATTTCTCCTTTTATATTTTCTTATTTCGTTAATTCATACTTTTAACTTATGTTAGATTTATTTGAATAAAGCTTCGTCTTTTTTGAAAATATTTGCATGCGTACACAATTTATTCATTTCCCTTATGGAAATAGCAGTTGGACTTTGCAATAGTAAGACTATTCGAAAATTGCAATGACAGCGCATCAAAAAAAACTCATGAATTCAAAAGAAATTTGCTATGAAATTTTTTTCCTCTTCCGTTCTTTGATGTTTCTGGAAATATTAGGCTTCACTTTGATCTTGTTAAATTTATGCGAGAGTACTTTAATTCAGTAATGTTTGGGCGCGTCTTTAAAATTTACTTGATATAATTTTGTCTGTATATTAAGGTAATATCCTATTTTAGCCTACGTCTTGGCGACGCAAAACAAAATGGCACCAAAATATGCATTAGAGTTGCATTAAAGTAGGTTCCAGTAAGGTTGCATAATAACGAGGATTTCCTTCTATCATGCTTTACGGCACTATTTTGTTTACCTATAATACACATGCATTTTTGAAAAAAGTTAATACAAATGCATCTACCTGAGAAAGTAATAAATTTTGACAGAAGGAAATGATAAATTTTCGCAAATAATTGTATTGATTGACCTCGACAAGAAGAATCACGACTCCGCCTTTTCGATAAACGAGTCCATTTCATCACAGGGAAAAATGGGGATCTGTCTATTACAAGCATGTTAAGATCGCGGCCTATGAAGAATTTGTGCGTAGTTCGGCCATTATAATAGTACGCAAGAAAATTTTTACTAAAAATATCGTTGTTTAATTCATAATATTTCTTACCGAGGATTCTTATTAGTAACGAACTCCTAAATTTGCCAGCGAACAATTACTGATCATATTGAATCGACGCATGCCATTTGCCCAGCTAATAGCATGGAATATTTTATAACGAATATTATAAAATCACGCCATTTCTCTTCTACTGCCTCTACTGAAGGGTAATGTGCGTCTAACATTGAATATTTGACTTTGGTAGAATATAAGACATAAGTGTATTTACGCAACGCTCATTAATTTACGCAGTTATTCTGTGTCTGGTAAGATGAAAGAAGACAATAATGAAATATTAATTTTTATTTATTTATTTTTAAGAAATTTGTGTTAACAATATGCGAATGGTTCAAAAAGTACTTCGTATTTGAATACAGATGGCATCATTAAGGTTAATTGCTGTTACCATTGGATGCTGCCATCTGTTTAACGAAGCCGAAGCAAATTTGACATTGATTCATTAGTTTGTTTGGATTTGGTAGTCATTTGTTGTCAAATTTTATTGCTGATACGTCTAGTGGTTGACGTCATTTTGCGTCGGGTTGCCTCCGTAGATGATAAATGGATACATCGGTATTCACCGGAAACCAAGCAACAATCAATGCAATGGGTTACTTTCGGTAAATCTGTTTCAAAGAAGGCGAGGACGATATCATTGGCCAGAAAAGTTATGATGAAGAATTTTGAGGTGAGAAAGGAGTCATGATCACGAATACGAGTAACCGAGACAGCTGTCTAGTAAGTCCTGATGCTTACTCAAAAACAAAACGTTTTTCATGCTACAAGTGCCATCTCTAGTAATGTCTAAGGACTTATTGAGTGATTTTTGAAACTTATTTACGAGTATGTCAGGCCTTTGCAATGGATATGTCGCTATCGAAACTGGGTTAACTGGTATCGAACTAGGAAACGAAAAATGGTTGACGAACATCATCAGTGTTCGAAAAGGGGGGGGCATGCTTTATATATATTATAAAGCTATGAACGCATCAAAGTATGAAATATAAAAATTTCATTATGTACAACATAAGTACCGTATAATACAAATCAAAAAGAACAATATTCTTGCCATTATCGAATGTAAATTAAATAAACTACCACTGTAACTGCATAGAGAGTAACCTGCTTGACTTGTTAGAAATTGATCTGTGATTGAATACGAATTATGGATATCCAACTGCAGAATCTGTATTCTTGCAGTTTGTTATGTTTTCCCCTTGGATGTTTGTTAGATGAAAGGCAGTCGTAATCTATAGAGGCTTGTAAATATTTAAAGTGTGATGTGGAAGATTTCCTCAAACCCCGATACATTATTCTATATTTAACTAAAATGAAATAGCAGAAACGTCGGATGCCATATGACACGGGAGAAGACAAAACTTTTCTTTTGGAGTACGCAAAAATTGACCTTTCACAGATTTTGATAAATGTGTTTTTTGTTTGTTTCTGTCGAAATTGCAACATAGGCTATTCGTGTACTTTCCTTCAGCTACATCTGGATTCACTTTCTGTTTTGCATACTTAAATTTCCAACTCTTTTCCGAACAAATGAAACGTGATTACGCAAATTAGATTTACATTAGAAATGTAATGAATGGATTTAAAGAAAGGCGCATATAAAATCGACGGATAGTTGAAAATTAGAGTAAATAAAATGATTTGGTAGTGAATAACAAGGCATGAACGTAGTTAACGTGATTTGGTTTTATTAACGTAGTACTAGAAGCAACACGAAGGCTATCAGAAACGGACCTCGTAATTTTGAGCCTCGGTCAAGCGACGAAACCTGAGCTGGCACCCTCCCCCTTTTCTAGCTTCCACACCATGCCAAAGGGAAGGCCCCGACAGATTCAACGGGCATCAACCCCGGCTACACGGCGGGTCTTTAGTGGTCAAGGCTCGAATTCACGACTCAACAAAAACCGCCGGCCACAAGTCTGAAACCATGTCCACTAGGCCACCGCGGCCACATAGTTGACATGTGTGAACCCACATACAGTGGCACAAACAATTGAGGATACACCTTACTTTTACTTGATAAATCCAACTTTCAATCAAAATAACACCTTAACCAGAAGTGCAAATGAATTTTTATTCTTAGACGTAACAAAAGGTTTCATTAACAGTAAAAATAAAGAAAAATCAACGACAAAATTCTAAAATAAAACTTTTTAGAGGCATTTCAAATAAACATAAGCAGATTTTTACCTCAAAAAATTGATGATACACAAATGAAATTTTTGTTTAACTACCACTTGATTTCTTTTTGCTTGCTACTAATAATCTAAGTTTGGGAAATTTTATCCTAAACTTTTTCAACTGTTATTTCTGCCTTTTGAAGTTGGTTATGAGAATATAAAGCTGTAATTTTAAATGGAAAATGGCTCCTCGGAAAGAGACTAGTATTGATGTAAGAAAATTTATATTAAGGTTATTTAAGAAGGGAAACTCTTATCGTGAAATAGCTGAAATTGTCGGTAGAAGTCACTCATGTGTCCAGAAAATCATTGGGAAATTTAAACGAGATGGATTAATTCAAAATAAGAGTGGAAGAGGAAGGAAAAGTATTCTGAGTGATGTAGCTAAAAGGAAAATTTTAAAAGATATCAAGATTAATCCTAAATTGAGTGCAGTCAAACTAGCTGCAGAAACTTCTCGAATAATCTGCAGAAGTGTAAGTGCTGAAACTGTGAGAAATGTGATTAGACATGCTGGATATAGCAGTCGAGTAGCTAGAAAGAAACCTTTCATAAGCTTTCAAAATCATAAAAAGCGTTTGGAGTTTGCAAAAACTCATCAGTTGAAGACAGAAAACTTTTGGAAGAAAGTTATATTTAGTGATGAAAGTAAATTCAACATTTTTGGAAGCGATGGTCGTCACACCGTTTGGAGAAAGCCGAACACCGCTTTGGATCCAAAAAATTTACATCCTACAGATAAACATGGTGGTGGCTCCGTCATGGTTTGGGGTTGTATGGCTGCAAATGGGGTAGGAAATTTAGTTTTTATAGATGGTATAATGGATCATAAGCTTTATATAGACATACTCCGCAACAATCTTAAAGAAAGTGCACAAAAATTGGGTTTAGATGGAAATTTTATATTTCAGCACGACAACGACCCCAAACACACGGCACGTAATGTCAAAATATGGTGTCTTTTTCATTGTAAACAGCAATTACACACACCGCCACAGTCCCCTGACATCAATGTCATAGAAAATTTGTGGGCCACACTAGAAACATCCGTCCAAAAACACCAGATTAGAAACAAAGCCCATTTAAAGCAAAAGTTACAAGAAGAATGGGATAAAATATCTCCAGATACCACTAAAAATTGGTCGAATCGGTACCAAGACGTTTGGAGGACATTATAAAAGCCAAAGGACATGCAACAAAATACTGGCACTGTCTATGCATGTAATATACCGAAAAAATTTCATTGGTGTATCCTTAATTTTTTGAGGTAAAGATCTGCCTATGTTTACTTCAAATATTTGTGAAACTTTTAATTTTAGATATTTTTTTGTTGATTTTCGTTATTTTTACTGTAAATTAACCCTTTTATTACGTGTAAAAGTAAAAATACGTCTTCTATTCTAGTTAATGTGTTATTTTCATTAAAAGTTGGATTTATCAAGTGAAAGTAAGGTGTATCCTCAATTGTTTGAGCCACTGTAGATTGTTATAGAATAAAAAAAACCAAAATCTCGGAGTGAGTAAGAGCTAAAAGAACAATGTGAATCCCCAATCGTCACAAGTGAGATCACTCGACACTGAGTACGCTGGTGATCTTTAATATTGACGATAGACAAGATTACAAAAGTGTTGAGGCTGAGAGAGAGCACTTCGCAATTGGTTGCCCTCATTTAGAAGTTAAATAGTAGAAAAGGGGAGATGCAGACACACGCACGCGGAGTCAAATTAATAAGGTGATAATGCCATCGCTTATCGAAGAATACTTTTGTGATATTGGAAAATTGGCTTCCTGTAAGTGAATGAATTTTAAATGCTAGTTTTTTT